>JAASGM010000501.1:0-18451 GCA_023334215.1 Globisporangium cystogenes | reverse complement strand
CTCTGTCTGCGCTCGCTAAAGTGCGACTGAAAGCACAAATCGCAAACTCGAGTACGGCGCTCAACTAGAAAGAAGCATAAGCACGACAAGCACCATGGGCGACCGCAAGGGCGTGCCGATCGACATCCAGTACCACAAGCTGCTCGGTGCGGCCGCGCTCCCTGCCTCCCTGGACACTGTTTGCCGTGTTCACACACCAGCGGAAGATGGCTGACCCTCTCCCCTTCACAGAGGCGCTCGTGGACCGACGCCTCGTGCCGCACAAGTGGCTCGAGCAGCTCAAGCCCATCCGCGACGCCATCTCCGTGCTCTACGTCGACGTGCCGCTCGCCAGCGACCGCGTCGCCAAGTTCCGCCGGAAGAAGAGCCGCGCGGAGGACCTCCACTACTTTGACTGCAAGTTCGTCTTCGAGTGCCTCAAGCAGACGGAGGAAGGCGCCGCCAAGAACTTCTTTGGCCAGGTGCGCAGCTGTGGACACAACGTACCATGGCGATCACCGCACGAGCGAGGACTCAGCTGACAGTGTGCTCCCACGCGCAGTACACGTCGCCGGTGATGAAGAAGTGGGAGGCGCTCATCCGTCAGTACGAGAAGAACAACGTCTTCGCCGCTGAGGCGGCGCGCATCATCGCGCAGAACACTGCGTTCGAGATGTACGTAGCGCTGGCGCTGGTAACTTGTGGGAGGGAACGCGTCCCAATCATGTACGATGGACGACGCGCAGCCCGTTTCACAAGAAGTCGATCCAGCAGAACGAGAAGCAGGTGGCGGACAACAACCGCAAGGCAGCGGTGCGTACTGCTCCCAGCTTTCCGTGCGGTTGGACGAGTCACCGCTGACTGCTGCGTGCGCGTGCGACAGGAGCTAACCAAGAGCATCGCGGAGTACAAGCGCAAGCTGGAGCTCTCGTGTGCGACCATCGGGATCCAGGTAACCTCGTTGCTTCCTTCGGTGCAGAGTGTTCACCTGGACTCACTACGTTTCTTTCGCCACACGTTTGATAGGGACTCAGCTTCCGTGAAGAGCTGCAGCGACTCCCGCTTGAGCTGCCGTCGATCTTCGACCAAGTGGGCAAAGCGATCTGCAGCGAGGAGGTGTTTGCAGCACTCGCGTACCACCGCGCTCTGCAGGAGTACCTCCACAATTGCGAGCCACCCGTCGTCTCGGTGTCTTCTGTATCGAGTTCGGTGGCGTCGTCGGTGTCAAAGAAGGACAGGAAGAAGAGCGCCAAGTCTGCAGCGTCCGATTCGGCGAAGGAGCCATTCCTCGACGACGCTGCCTTCGAGGCAGTCGCAGCTCCGTTCGCGTTCTTCTCCGCGGTTGGCGAGCTGCGCGCGGCAAAAGACGAGGTTGTGCCCGCTGTGTCCATTCTGGATTTCGAGGCTGAAGCTGCTGAGATCAACTGGGATCTCTCGATCGAGGAAAGCGGCGCTGGCGACGTGATTGACTGGGGGATCGAGGCGGTGTCGGACGACTCGGTCGTCGCTGCAGTGGGCGGCGATAACGCGATCGACTTGGACACCCCAGTCGAGATCGACTGGGACATCACGACGTCGGATGTGGTGGAGTCTGCGGTCGCATCGTCGCCGTTCGGAGTGGATGGCGTGGCGCTGGATGCCACATCGGGAACAGCAACCGAGTCCACGCGAGTGGGGCTGCTCGCGGACAATGACTTCCGTACGCGCGTCCAGAACGACCTACTCGAGCTGCGAATGTTCTTGCGCCAGCGAAAGGAGGAGCTGCAGGGCGGCAACAACGTTGCTTTCGCGAACCAGTTTCAGGGCACCGCAGGTATGCGGTCGCCTTCCCTTTCACTGGAGCGATGTCTGGTATCTGATGTCGTGTGCTGGTCTGTGTGACAGTCGAGCTGGAGCAGCAGAGCGTCGAGCAGATTCAGAGCTACCAGAGCGCTGTGGACAGCGCTATCAACCAGCTGACTGACAAGCGCCTGCAGCAGTTCATTTTGATTAAGAACTCGGAGCGGTACCTGGATCGACACGTGGCGAGTCTGGAGATCCTCTCGAAGCAAATGGACAAGTGCCGGCGGGAGATCCACGCGCTCGAGGACAAGAACGCAGACTTGATCGACGCGACATCCAAGATCCACCCGCAGATCGACAGCCTCGTGGCCGCCACGAAGAAGCTCAAGAAAGAGGTGCGTCTGCTGTGAGTGTGTGCGTTGTGTGTGAACACCTCCGTTTACTGGTAGGATTGACCGATGCAACCGTGTGTTGTATTGCATTAGCTCGAGACTGCTCTGCCTGGGCTGTTCAAGGGCTACAAGGTGAACATCATCGGCGATGTCAACAGTCTCTAAAGTTGTTTGTGAAGGCGGCTCGCTCGTCGTTCGCCCAGAGGAAGCAAGCGTGCGTTCTGCGTCCGGAGGACGGAGATCGGACAAAACACACCAACTCACTTTGCAGATCATCCGCGCCTCAACTCTTGTGTACAGAGTTCGGTGTCGCTGGAGGCTCCGCAAGACAAAGACTTCGTTCGATTCTGGTGTCATGCCGTGCATTCGCAGTACATTTTTCGCTTGTGTGCACTCACCAAACACTCACCAAACTCACATCACTCTTCTCGCGCGGTGCTCACGTCATGCCACATTCGAGGGAGCGCAGCACCGTTTGCGTTCACTGTACACGACTCCCGACTAGAAGAAGCCCGCGATCGCCGCGCCAATCAGGAGCACGGTGGTAGTGGCGGCAGGCAGCAAGGTCGCCGCGCCGCTCTTGGTCGCCGTCTCTCCAGCGCCATCAATCGGCAGACTCGATGCTGCGTTGTCGCCCTGGCTACTCGACTCACCCGCAAGCACCATCGTGCTGCCCGACCCCGAGGACTCCGGCGCGAGGAAGTCGGGGAGGAGCACCATGATCGTTGCCTGCGCTGCTCCATCCTGACCAGCCGTCGTCGGGGTGCCAGTCGCCACAGGTGCTGAAGTTGGTGTCGCCGCGGTCGGGGCAATCGTTTGCTCGAACTCTTCCGCCTGCTGAGCACCCGTCGACTGCGGTCCGTTCACGAATGCGCCAGTCTGAGGGAACGCTCCAGGGGCAACACCCACTCCGTTGTTCCCCCACGCTCCTCCGACGTTGCCCACCTGCGGCCACGAGTTCGTGTTCGGGAACCCGTTCTGCGGCACCCAGCGGCCGTTGCCCTGCTGGAGGTGACGGAAGGCCGGCTCGAAGGCGGCGCATGGCATCGACGCCACGGCAGCGGTGAAGGCGGTAGCGGAGAACGCGATCGTCTTCATGGTTCTGGCAGAAGCGTGCTTGGTGGGTCTTGGGAGGTGGTTGCTTGCAAGGAGCAGATGAAATCGCAAAGTGAGGAACGAGGAAGACCCCGACGCGATCGGATCACACGTACATGAACGAGCGAGCGAGTGAGCATCGGCTTCTTTTCGAGAGAACACGAGCAGAGTCCATCAAGCGAGACATCTTTCACGAGGGGCTGAGAGGTGCAAGTGTGCTACATACGACGAAGACCAAGAAGACTTCAAGCTCGTCAAGCGAACCTTGTTCTCTCGCATAACCCTTCTCTTCTCACATCTCCGTCGCGTTCGAGTGACTCGACTGCAATGCATCACATCACACACCTCCTAGTATCCACGCGGCGGGTAGCCAGGGTACTGCTGACCCTGGGGAGGATACTGCGGCTGGCCCGGGTAGCCCTGCTGCGGCGGGTACCCAGGCTGCTGCGGTGGGTACCCAGGCTGCTGCGGCGGGTAGCCAGGCTGCTGAGGAGGGTAACCCGGAGCGCCGTATCCTTGCTGCGGCGGGTATCCGGGCTGCTGCGGCGGGTATCCGGGCTGCTGCGGCGGGTACCCGGGTTGCTGCGGCGGGTATCCCGGTTGCTGCGGCGGGTATCCGGGCTGCTGAGGTGGGTATCCCGGCTGCTGCTGTTGCGGCGGGTAGCCAGGCTGCGGCGGGTAACCCGACTGGGGCTGCGGAGGGTATCCCGGTTGCTGCGGCGGGTAGCCAGGTTGAGCAGGCTGCTGCGGTGGGTAGCCCGGCTGAGCGTGCTGCTGCGGCGGGTAACCTGGTTGCGTCGGTTGCTGCGGCGGGTAGCCCGGCTGATTGGGTGCTGCGTATCCAGGTTGCTGCGGAGGGTATCCTGGCTGAGCAGGCTGTCCGGGCTGCGTTGAGTGCGGCTGAGCAGAGTAGCCTGGCTGAGCTGGAGCCGGAGTTGGAGGGTAGCCCGGCTGAGCGTGCTGTTGCGGCGGGTAACCAGCAGGCGCTTGGCCCGGCTGCGTGGGGGCTTGCACTGGGTATCCGGCAGGCGCTTGACCCGGGTACGCACTAGGAGCCTGACCGGGGTACCCAGCGTGCGCTTGTCCAGGGTAACCAGCCGCACCAGGGGCCGCCCCGGCAGCAGGAACTTGGCCGGGAACGCTTCCGTACGCTTGAGCAGACACCGCGCCAGGAGCTTGCACACCACCCGCCTTCGGCACGACTGGGTCCTGCGGTGCATCGTAGATCTCGAGAAGCAGCTTGCGGTAGTCGCCGCTGGTCTCGCCGTAGATGCGGTCGCGGAGCTCCTTGTTGTAGAGCTTCTTGTACGCGGCCTTGACCTGCGGGAGCACCGCGTGGTAGCGCACGATCGCAGTGCTGAGCCCGGTCTCGTCCGTGCCAAACCCCTTCATCGTCTTCTCGAAGAGCTCCGCGATCGTCGGGAACGGGTCCATCACGGACTTGACGAGGTAGTTCAGGCTCTTCTTCGCGTCGCCGCTAAACTCCTTGTCGATCGCCTTGGCGATGTTGTTGTTGTACTTGGCCACGTACACCGCGTCCACCATGCGCAGGAAGTCGGGGGGGCACGCCACGAGGATGCCGATGAAGATCTCCTCCTGCGTCCCCATGCGGCCCTGCCCCGACTTGTAGAGCGCGATCGCGTCGGCTTCCGCCTTCGCCGCGTTGTGGAACTGCGGGTTGAACTCGAGCTGGGACGACTGCAGCATCGCCATGACCACCTTCTTGAAGTCGCCGCTGAGCTCCGCGTTGAGCGTGACGCCGAGGTCCTTGTTGAACATGGTGAAGTACGTCTTCTTGAGGATACTCATCTCCTCGTTCGTGCGACCAGAGAGGATCTGGTGCGAGAGAGGGCGAGCGTGAGTGCCAAGTCCTCGCAGATACAGGAAAACGAACACCGAGCTCGCTCACCTGCACGAGCAGACTCTCGTTCGTGCCCACGCCCTTGGTGGCATCGCGCAGGATCTGCGCCTCGGTCTCCGGCAGCGGCGCGGAGATCATGCGCAGCAGGCGGCCGAAGTTGCCCGACGTCTCGCTGCGCACGAGGTCCGTGAGCGCCTTGTGGTAGAGCTCCTTGTAGCGCAGCGCGATGAGGTTGCGCGACTCGGGCGACTTGGAGCCGAGCACCGTGATGAGCGTCTGCTCGTCCGTGCCCATGCCCTTGCAGGCGCCGTGGATCTGCGCCACCGCCTGGTCCACGTGCTGCGGGAACACGATGTTGACGCCGTGGAACGCATTGTGCGCCGACGGCGGGTAGAGCTGCATGGCTGGCAGGAAGAGACGAGTGTGTGTGCGCGCGTGTGTGAGCTGCGGCCGTTGAGCAGGGGAGTTGCTGCTGCGGGAGCTCGAGCTTGAAGAAAAATGCCTCGTGGCTTCGTTGTGCCGCATTTCGACCTGTTATGTTTATGGGATCGGTACGTAGTGACCTGTGGTTCGATGATGAGAAGAACATTACAATTCGTCCAGAGTTGTTATTGCAAAGATCTGTCCAAAATGGTATGTAAAGTAACACCTGGATTCCAGGGTTCATCCTTTCAAAGTTTATGATTGCAAGTTTGGGAGGGCCTCCAAAAGATCATATTTACCTCGGTTTTTGATCTATCGTAGTTTCTCCATTCCTGCACACCACGACCACGACACCAGCAGCGATGGACGCGGCGCTGACCGAGGCGCTCAAGCGCGGGAACCCGGTCGTGTTCCTGGACGTGGCGATCGGCGGCGCGCCAGCCGGTCGTCTGCGGCTCGAGCTCTTCAAGAAAGACTGCCCCAAGACGGTCGAGAACTTCCGGTGCGCTGCTGCTCACGTCTGGAGCCCTTCGCTTGCTCGCCAGCAAATCCTTCGGTCTAACACCTGCTGCTACCCTGCGGGCGTGTGTGTATGTGTGGGCGGATGGCAGGCAGTTCTGCACGGGAGAGTACCGGTGCGTAACTTGTCCGCGCGAGTGCGCATCGATGCTCCGTGTGTGGCGAGCGACGCAATGGTCACCACCCATTTGTTGCACGCGCACACCCGTTTGAGCAGGAAGTCGGAGCTGCCGGTGGGCTACAAAGGAAGCACGTTCCACCGCGTGATCAAGGACTTCATGGTGCAGGTGCGTGCGCATCAACGGCGCTTGACGCCTCATCCCGAGGCTGGTGGTGCTGATGTCAATGGCGTATTGTTGCGCGCTCGGACAATGTCAGGGCGGCGACTTTCTCAAGGTGCGGTGCGCGGCATTGAACGTCTCGCAGCACTTTCTGGGACCGAAGAGGAGCCGCTGACCCGCGTCGTGTTCGTGCATCTGCTGCTGCTGCTGCTGGTGCCACCGGCGCTCGTGCTCTTCGCATTCCTCCGCTTGCTCGCACAGGGCGACGGCACGGGGCGTATCAGTATTTATGGCGACAAGTTCCCGGACGAGAGCTTCGTGCACAAGCACACAGAAGCCGGGCTGCTCTCGATGGCGAACAGCGGCGCGAACTCGAACGGCTGCCAGTTCTTCCTCACGTGCGCGCCGTGCGACTGGCTGGACAGCAAGCACGTGGTGTTTGGCAAGGTGCTGGACGCGGCGTCGCTGCTCGTGGTGCGCAAGATGGAGAGCGTGCCCGTCGGCGCGAACAGCAAGCCCAAGCTCGGGATCACCGTCACCGAGTGCGGCGAGCTGTAGTTGGTCTTCAGCAGTGACCACGCCAAGTTGCCGCAGATCTGCAGTGGACCACACAAATCGATCTTCGTCCGTATATCGGGATTATAGCCGTCAAGGTTTCAGTTAATCCAAGCATCCAGACGTGCTCTTTCTCGCAATACGGAATCTAGCCGTGCCTCCCCCTCCCCCCCTTTCCCGACCATTTACCGAGCCGGAAGGAAGAGCAAGAGCAGCAGCAGCCGCAGGTCCCCGCAGCGAGCGCGGAAGCAGGCAAGCAAGCGGCGCGCGCGTCCCCACGTATCGAGCCCAGAGCAGAGAGCAGAGAGCAGAGAGCCCCACCACACACCAGACATGAGCAAGCGCGAGTACTTCCTGCAGAAGGCGCTGAGCCTGCAGCAGCAGCTGAGCGAACCCCCCACGGGCGGCGCCGGCGCCGCCGGCGGCTCCTCCAAGGCGGCCGCGCGCGAGGTGCGTTCCCGTCGTCGGCAGCTGCTCCGCTTGGCCAACTGACCTCTGACGCGCTTCTCGTTCTCTCACTCTCTCTGTGAGCAGATCGCAAAGTATCGCGAGCTGTGTCCCCCGGGCACCGAGGACAGCCGAATCACGGTCCTGCTCGAGCAGCACAAGGGCGACGCCCGGCGCATCGAGAGCGCGATCAGCGAGCTCTGGGAGGACCACCGCGGCGGCGGCCAGCACGACTGGGCCACGGTCGAGAAAAAAGGAAAAAAGCAGCTGCCGCCGCCGCCGACGCGCGCCGCGCAGCAGCCGCTCCAGCACAGCGCCAGCGACGGCGGCGAGCGCTTCGCGGCCAGAGGCGTCCGCGGATCTGGCCGGGGCCGAGGCGCGACCTCGTCCCGCGGCGGCCGCGGCGGCGGCGGCGGCCGTGGGCGAGGCGGTCGCGGCGGCGTGATGCGCGGCGACCGAGCGGGCGACCAGAGCGGCGAGAGCCCGGACGACGCAGGTGACAGCAAGAGCGACCCGGCCGAGCCGGCGCCCGAGTCAGACAGCGACGCCACAGTCCCGAAGAGGACGACCACGAAGCAGCCCGCGAAGCCCGCGCCGACAGCAGTGGCGCCGCCACCGGTGGGTCCGATCCTGACTGGCGCGTGGACGAAGAAGCCAAACCTGACGGGCCTGGCGCCCAAGCCAGTCGCGCCGCCGGCGCCGCCCGCACCTAAGCCCGTGGAAGCCCCTGCGCCAGCTGTGAAGAGCCCGAGCCCGAAGAAGGCAGCGGTGGAGCCGAAGAGTCCGCAGCGAACGCGACCGACAGAGCCGGTAGCGAGCGAGCCGGTGCCGAAGGTCGTGTCCCCGAAGAAGACGGAGAAGAAGAAGGTCGAGGCAACGCCGCCGCCAGCGGCAGCGATTGCGTCTGCGTGGGGCTCTTTGGACGTCTCGACGACGGGGATCGGCGAGTGGCCGTCGTCTTCAACGGAATCGGCGGCGGCGACGACGCCGAACGCCTGGGCCCGAGGCAGCCCGCTGCTCACAGCAACCTCAGTGTCAACGACGGAAAGCGTGTCTGTGCTGCCGACGGTCGTCCCGGGCTCTCCGAAGGACATCCAGATCCCGCGATCGGAGCCGCGATCTGTCGTGTCGAGTGCCACGAGCCCAAAGCAGTACCTCAAGATGGGCAAGTGGGAAAGCGCTGCGACGACGAACCTCTCGCTCCAGTTCGGCAGCTTCTCGCTGAATGGTGTGGAACACGTCGAGTCGACGTCTCCTCACGGCTGGAGCGCCGCGACGACTACAACCACAACAACGACGACGACTGGAGGCAAAACTGTGTCGAAGACCGAGACACAGAGCGCGTGGAGCAAGGTGGCGTCGCCAAAGGAGAAGGCGCCGCTTTCGCCTGTGCGCAAGCTGGAGACAGACACGGGTGGCCGCAAGGGAGCGCCGACGTCAGCTCCTCCTGGACTCTCTGTCGACTCGGGTCGCGTCACGCCGAAGTCTTCGCCGTCGCCGAGAACGTTCGCCCCGTCTGCTCCGTCTCCAGCGTCGCTTCCGAAGCCGGACGACGTGAAGCGGGGCACGCCGACTCGCGGTCAGGGTCCGTTCCAGACCTCGAGCTCGCAGAACCAGGGTTCGTCCAAGATCGGCTCCGGGTACTCGGCGGAGTTCGGCTCCAAGTCGACCGGGCTCTACCAGACGTCGTACAACCAGTACTCGATGGATCTTGGCGCCAGAGCGACCGCTGGCACCGCCGCCGGCAACATTGCGCAGACCCAGGCCGCCTCCAGCTCGAGCACGCCGAAGAACGCGAACAGCAGAAACGCGGCTGCCGGTAACGTTGGCGTAGTCGGCCCGACGCAGTCTCCGTCGCACAGCACCCAGCAATCCTCGCAGCTCCAGTTCCAGCAGACGCAGCAGCAGACGCAGCAACCGGTGCAGCAGCAGCAGCAGGCGCAGCAGCAGGCGCAGCAGCAGAAGCAGCACGGCCAGCAATCCCAGCAGCAGCAGTCGCAGTCCCAGCAAAGCCACGCGCACGGCCAGCAGCAGAACGTGCCGCAACACCACCCGCAGGGCTACCACCCGCACTACGCGCCTCCACCGCCGCCGGGCATGGCGCTGCCATACAACCCGTACAACTACGCCAGCTACTACCAAGGCTACGGTTACTACCAGAACCCGCAGGTACAGTCTAAGCGCACTTCGTCGCTCGCGAATGCGTGGTCAGCATGCGTCTCTGCTGCAGTGAGCTCTGGTCTAACGTTGTTTGTGCTTCGTGAACAGTATGCGCAGTACAGTCCTCGCACGCAGTACCCACCGCGTGGAAGCATTCCGTACGGTGTGGAGGGTCCGATGCCAGGCTTTTCGACTCCTGGAAGGTGAGAGAAGCTGCGTCTCTAGCCGATCTGCCGTCCCAGCTCATTGACGTTGTGGGTGTGTTTGGCTGGCACAGCGGTCCGGTGGGCTACCAAGACCAGCACTTGCTTGCGCACCAGCACGAGTACGGCGGCGCGATCCCGCAGGGCTTTGGCGAGATCAGCGGCGCGTACCTGCAGCAGCCTCCGATCCAGGGCCACCACCACCACGGCCACCAGCAAGGAGGCCCTCAGAGCCACGGCAAGGGGGGATCTGCGCCGATCTCTGGCTCGCAGCAGTCCCACAATCAACGCGGAAACGCGGGCATCCAAGGGTACCAGAACGCGTCGAGCGCTGGTGGACGCGACCACACGTCGTCTCCGCCGGTCCCGAACGCGTCTGCCGGCATGTCGGCGGCGTCGTACGGCGGGCAGCAGCACTACGGCTGGGCGTCGTACGGCGGGCAGCCGATCGGTGGGTGGGGCCACATGATGCCGCAGGGATACCAGCAGTCTCCGTCGCAGCACCAGCAGCACCCCGGGTCGCACCAGCAGTCGTACCGCCAGTACGGCAACAGCAGCAGCGCGCAGAGCGGGAGCGGCGGCAACGACGGCGCCAGCAGTAGCAGCAGCAGCGCCGGCGGTGCGCACGCGTGGAGCTCGTAGACACGTTGTCTGGTGTGTGGTCGCGCGGGAAGGAACCGCGGAGCTGATGGCACGTGTGCCGTGCCGGCTGTCGAGCGGAGCTGCGAAGCTGCATCGGCGCTAGGACGAGTGCGAGAAGCGCCGGCGACGCTCGCGAAGGCGTCGGCGGGTAGAAGGAGAAGGAGGAAGTGGACGAGGGTAGTTAGGATCTCTGGCGCTACAGGCAGTTCGAGGCCGTAGCTGGCGCGCCGACCGATCGGAAACGAAGCGCGGTTTCCGAGCCGACGGCGTGTGTGTGTCTGTGTGTCTGTGGTGTCGCTGGTGAGCGAGTGGGAGTTGCTGTTGCTGGCGTTGCGTTGTGCGGTCGTCGCCGTCGTCGTCGTTCCACCTGACGCATCGGCGCTGTCGCGGGTGTCGCTACGCGGTGTCGATTTGCAATCTCGCAGAGGCGGTGAGCGCGGGCGACCTGTGCTGCGAAATGTCGTCACGCGAGCGGGTGGCGGGGGAGTCGGCGGGCGAGTGTCGCGGCGGGAGGACACGTGCGGTGGTTCTTGAGTGGCGCTGTTGGTGTCTTCTTGCGTGGTGGTGGCGCTGGTGGTGCTGACGCTGACGAAGATTTGACAAGTGGACAACGACGACGAAGATGCGGCTCAGATGGGCTCAGACGGTCTGATCCTCAAAAGATCGCGCGATGCGCGCGCTGATTGGCCAGCGTAGCGTGAAATTGTCTCCTTAGTTCCTAAAAATAAGGATAGCGCAAAAAAATCAAAGAGCTACATCTATAACCGTCGCAACTGCGCGAAGAAGCGGTGAGGAACGCTCGTTCAAGTCATAGTTCATACATAGCTCATACATGCCCATACATACCTCAAGCAAGCAGAGAGCAAAGTTGCTCGCTCAGTCGGCAATTCGCGGGGCGAGAAGAGATCGCTTCTCCTCCTCCCTGCTCTCCCACCACCACTCACTCACTCGCTCCTTTCCCTCCCTCGCCCGCTCGCTCGATGGACGTCGGCGCGCGCGTGTGGGTCCACGAGCCCGCGCAGCAGCGCGTGTGGCTCTCGGCGCGCGTCGCGCGGCTCGTGCACGCGCCGGCGGCCGAGGGCGGCGCGCTCTGCGCCGTGTCCGTGCGCTTCGATGACGCCGCCACCGGCGCAACAGCCACCGCCGACAACGACGTCACCAACGACGACCAGCTGACGGCCGCGCCGTCGCCCAGCAAGTGCCGCGAGGTGGCGCTCGTGCTCAAGCCCTCGGGCGAGTGCGAGAACGTGCTGCTGCAGAACCAGCGCGAGGAGCAGGACCAGGCCGACCTCGTGGCGCTGCCGCACCTGCACGAGGCGTCCATCCTGCACTCGCTGCGCCTGCGCTACGAGCGCGACGCGATCTACACGCGCATCGGCGAGATCCTAATCTCGATCAACCCGTTCAAGAAGCTCCCGCAGCTCTACGCGCGCGGCGTCATGGAGTCCCACGCGTGCGCAGACGGCGCGGCGCCGACCGAGGCCACCGCGGCTCCGCACCTCTTCGCCATCGCGCGCGCCGCGTACCTCGACATGGCGCGCAACGCCCGCAACCAGTCGATCCTCATCAGCGGCGAGAGCGGCGCCGGCAAGACCGAGGCCACCAAGATCATGATGAAGTACTACGCGCTCACGTGCAGCGCGTCGGCGCACAACGCGGCGGCGGCCGCCAGCGCGGGCGGCACGACGACGACGACGTCGATCGAGTCGCAGGTGCTGCAGTCGAACCCGATCCTGGAGGCGTTCGGGAACGCGCGCACGACGCGCAACGACAACAGCAGTCGCTTCGGCAAGTTCATCGAGCTCCAGTTCGAGCCCTCGGGCGACGCGGCGCACGTCATCGCCGGCGCGCGCATCCGCACGTACTTGCTCGAGAAGATCCGCGTGATCAAGCAGTCGCCGAACGAGCGCAACTTCCACATCTTCTACGAGCTGCTCGCCGCCGCCGCCGCCGCCTCGACCAAAGGCGGCAGCAGCAGCAGCAGCAACCTCCACCCGTACCTGACGCCGGACGCGGTGGCGTCGTGGCAGCTGCTCGACGTGACCGAGTTCCGCCTCGTGAACCAGAGCGACTGCTACACGCGCCGCGACAACGTGGTCGACTCTGCGCAGTTCGAGAAGACGTGTCGCGCGATGCACCTCATCGGCATGCGCGCAGACGAAGTGGCGAACGTGCTCGAGATCGTCGCGGCGATGCTGCACATGGGCAACATCGACTTTGCCGAGACGCAGAGTCTGCAGACCGACAACGTGCTGGAGGCGCACATCGTGACGGAGAAGCACTTCGCGGCCGCGGCGCAGCTGCTGCGCGTGTCCCCGCAGCAGCTCGAGGCCGCGCTCACAAAGCGGCAGCTGCACACGGCGACCGAGTCGCTTGTGGTCAAGATGGACGCGGCGCAGGCTAGCAACACGTGCAACGCGCTTGTGATGGAGTGCTACCGCCTGCTCTTCGAGTGGCTCGTGGGCCGAATCAACTCGAAGATCCGGCGCAGCACCACTGCTTCGGACCGCCGCCGGTCCGAGTTCATTGGGCTGCTCGACATCTTCGGCTTCGAGGACATGGCCGTGAACTCGTTCGAGCAGCTCTGCATCAACTACGCGAACGAGGCGCTGCAGCACCAGTTCAACGAGTTCGTGTTCGAGGAGGAGCAGAAGCTCTACAAGGACGAGGGCATTGGCTGGACGTTCGTCGACTTCCCCAACAACATCGCGTGCCTCGAGCTCTTCGAGAAGAAGCCGATCGGGATCTTCTCGCTCACGGACCAGGAGTGTCTCTTCCCGCAGGGCACGGACCGCGCGCTCGTGGCCAAGTACTACGGCGAGTTCGCGCGCAAGAAGGCGCACGCGCACTTTCTCCCGGCCGCGGGCTTCCTGCGCCAGACCCACTTCATCATCGCGCACTACGCGGGCAGGGTCTCGTACACGGCCGAGGGCTTCCTCGCCAAGAACAAGGACTCGTTCTGCGAGAGCGCGGCGCAGCTGCTCTCGAACTCGTCGAGCCCGCTCATCCAGAGTCTCGCGGCCGTGGGCATGAAGACGGAGGAGCTCGCGAGCAGCGTCGCTGGGCAGCACCAGCCGACTGAGGCTGGGAACCCCCCAGCAGCGACGCGCACTGCGGTCCGACGCGCCAAGTCCTCGATCTCGGCTGTCAGCGTCGGCACGCAGTTCAAGCTCCAGCTGAGCGAGCTGATGGACATCATCCGGTCCACGACGCCACACTACGTGCGGTGCATTAAGCCGAACGACACGAACGTGAGCGAGAACTTCCACTGCACGCGCGTCGTCGAGCAGCTGCGCAGCGGCGGCGTGCTCGAGGCAGTGCGCGTGGCGCGCGCGGGCTTCCCGGTTCGGATGTCCCACCAGCAGTTCCTGGACCGGTACCAGCGCGTGCTGTTGAGCGAGTGCTCGAGCGGCACTGTCGTCGTGCTGGCGAAGCAGCCGATTGCAGCGCGCCTTGCCGAGTGTCTGAAGAAGCTCGCGACAGTGATCCACGGGAAGGAGGCGAAGGCCGCGACGCCCGAGGGCGTGAGTCTTGGCAAGACGCGCGTGTTCTTCCGCCGCCAGCCGTACGAGCGACTCGAGAACCACCGCGCGCACGCCCTCAAGAAGTGCATCGTCGTGATTCAGAAGTACTACCGCATGTACCAGCAGCGCCGCCGCTACCAGTCCACTCGCCGCCTGGCGCTGCTGCTGCAAGCGCAGCTCCGCGGCCAGCGCTCGCGCGAGTTTGTGCTGTGGGTGCGCCAGACGATGAAGGCGACGCTCCTGCAGGCGCACGTGCGTCGACTGTGTGCGCAGCGCAGGTTCCAGCGCTTCCGATCTGCGGTGCTGCGGTGTCAGTGCAACTTCCGCCGTCTCGTGGCCGCTCGGTACGTGCAGTCGCTGCGCGAGGCGCGTGCCGCTACGCGCATCGCGACAGCGTGGCGGTGCGCGAGCTGGTCGACGAAGTTTGCGCGCCTCCGCTCGGCGGTCGTCTCGCTCCAGTGCGCCGAGCGCATGCGCGTGGCAAAGAAGGAGCTCGTGGCGCTGCGGCTCGAGAGCAAGAACGTCGCCAAGCTCAAGGAGGACAACATCCAGCTCAAGGGCGAGCTGGCACTGCTCAAGCAGCAGCTGGAAGCCATGAAGAGCATTCTCAAGCCCGAACAGATCGCGGCGGGCGAGCAGCAGCGCGTGGAGCCGCAAGTCGCGGCCGAGCAGCAGCACTTGGAGCCGCAAGACGCGTCGGCTGTGTCCGAAAGCGACAACCAGAGCACCGAAGACGCGCCGTCGACCGTACCCCACGACAGTTGCAACCCGAACGCGGCCGACAACTTCGCTGGAGTGCGTCCGCGGCGCTTGAGCGCCCCGATGTGCGTCGACTTAGTCGCGAGTCCGCAGAAGCCGACGCTGGCGTCGCCCAACTCGCAGAGCGACAAGCCCGGCTTCACGCGGAGCCGTCGGACGAGTCTCCCCGACCTCCCGCCACACGTGTCGGCGGCGAACGGCGCGCTGTCGCCCCGCTCGGTCGGCAGGCGACACAGCCTCGACCTGTGGCGTGCGCAGCAAGCGCAAGTCGAGAAGGAAGTGCGGCTGCTGCGAGACGAGCTCAAGGCTGCGACAATGTCGGCCGCCCAGGACGACGAGGAGCAGGAGCGCGTCATGCGCAAGATCGTGGCGTCGCAGATCCGAGCCAAGACGATGCGTCTCCAGCTGAGTCCAACGGCTGCGGCCGCTGCTGCTGCTGCGGCGTCCTTGCGGTTCGAGTCGAACATCCCCGAGGAAGACGGCAACAACGACGACGACGCGAACGAGGAGGAAGCCGCCGCAGACGACGACGCTTTCGGTGACGACGACGACGACGCTGACGATTCTGTCGACGACGACGAGGAAGTTGGCGGCGGGAAGCCTGTCGCGAGAGGCCGCGTGGGTCGGCGGCGCTCGCACACTGTGGAGGACGCGTCGTTCACGAGAGGCAGCCGGCGGCTCTACGCAGCGCCGACGACTGCGTCTGGAGCCTACGACCGGTTCTCCTGGGGCGGCAAGGAGTCGCTGTCGGCGAAGAACGTGCGCGGCCTCTCCGCGTACTTTGACGGGGCGAGCGAGAACGGCGACGACGCCGACGCGTTCCAGATGCCGACGCGGTCGCTGTCGTTCAGCGGCGGCGTGCGCCCGCGGTCGTCGTCGAGCGCGTCGACGTGGCGGTCGACGATCTCGCTCGCGCCCGGCGCCGCGGCGCTCCCTCGATGGAGCAAGGACGAGACGTGCAAGGAGTGCCAGTGCAATTTCTCGCTGCTCACGCGGCGCCACCACTGCCGCAGCTGCGGCCACTCGTTCTGCTTCGAGCACTCGACGCGCAAGCTGCTGCTCCCGGGACTGGGGTACACGGAGCGCCAGCGCGTGTGCGACGACTGCTTCGAGGTGCACATGCTGCACGACGAGAGCGGCGTGCTGCTCATGCGCTCCCCGCCGCGCCACCACGTGAGCTTCGGGAGCGAGAGCGGGAACTTCGCGCCGATCGCGCCGATGCCCAAGAGTCCGGTGCGCACCGCGAAGGTCTTGGTGTGAGTGCGGCCGCGTCGGCCCTGTCGCTAGCTATTTACCAACCGCGTGTTGCTACTCGTCGTCGGTCGTCGGCTTGGCCTTCGTCTTGGCTTGCGTCTTCTTCGCCGCCTTGGGCTTGAGCGGCGCGAACGTCATGCGGTGGATCTCGCACGGCCCGTGCTTCGCGATCGCCGCCATGTGGTCTCGCGTCGGGTACCCTTTGTGCTGCTTGAGGTTGTAGACCGGGAACTGCGCGTCATACGCGACCATGAGGCGGTCGCGCGTTACCTTGGCGATGATGGACGCGGCCGCGATCGCGTACACCTTGGAGTCGCCCTTGACGACGGTCTCCGCGGCGCACGCGATCGTCGGCGGCATCCGGTTCCCGTCCACGAACACGAAGTCTGGCGGCTGCTCGAGTGCTTCGGCCGCCTTCACCATCGACTCGAGCGACGCCTGGTGCGCACGTCCGCTGTCAGCCACGGCCGCGTTCACTAGCGCCAGCAGCGACTCGCACCTGCAGAATGTTGATCTCGTCGATCCGCTGCGCGCTGTTGACGTGCACCGCCCACGCGACGCGCGGGTGGGTCGTGAGCTGCTCGTACAGCGCCTCGCGCTGCGCCTCGTTGAGCTTCTTGCTGTCGTGCACGCCGTCCACCGTCACGTCGAGCGGCACGTGGCACGCGGCAGCCACCACGGGACCCGCAAGCGGTCCGCGGCCGGCTTCGTCCACGCCCACCACGCACTTGTAGCCCTTAGCGACCTTGGCGGCCTCGTAGCTGCGCGTCAGCGTCCCGTGCGGGAAGCGCACTGTCGCCGGTTTCTCGTCGTCGCCGTCGCTGTTCGCGCTGGGAACCTTGTCCTCCGGTGGCGCGGAGGTGTCTGCCGATGCCGGCGCCGAGCGACGTGCGCGCTTTGCGGGTTTCGGGTCGACAGGAAGCGCCGCGGAGCTCAGCGCGCGGCGTCCGGCGGCGTCAGAGAGACCGCCGCTCGCGCCCGCCGCCTGGAGGCGCGTCGAGCGCCGCGGCGCAGCTGCCGGCTCTCTGCTGGTGCGCGCGGCTCTCGCCTTGGGACCCATCGCCAGTCGCAGGCGACGAGGTCGAACAGGTCGAAGCAGCAGCTGGAGTGTCGGGACTCTCCACATTATAAGTTTAATAGTGCGATAAAGAAGGGAAGACCAGCTTGTCTCGGTTTCATCACTATCAGATGTGATGCGCATAAGCCTCGATGTCTCGATGCATAGTGAACAGAGCTCTCTCTCTCTCTCTCTCTCTCTCTCTCTCTCTCTCTTTCTCTCTTTCTCTCACACACACACACTTGAGCTTGCTGTCTACTGATGTCTCTGCCGCTTCGACTGGCTCTCGTCGGGACTCGGACTTCGCGCTGTACGAGCTGCAGCCTCCAGCGCCGCAGGCGAGTGGGCCGTCGGCTCGAGCGCCGCGTGCTGGAAGTGCCCGGCGAGGAGCTTCACTCGCTTCAGTCGCATCGCTTTCTTCGCGGCCACCGCGTCTGCCTTCGTGTCGGTGGCGATCGGAGCATCAGCGACAGCTTCCTCGTCCTCGTCGCTCTGACACACAGAGCACTGCAGTCAGCAGGAGAGCACCAGACCATCGTCGCTCTTCAAGCGCCACGCACATCGTTGCCGTACTCCTCGCCAAGCAGCGACACCGCGTTGGAGCTCTTAGCTTCAGGAAAGGCGGCTCGAGGCGGCGGGTTCTCGTCGCGCAGGAACGCGTAGTAGGCGTGGAAGCCGTGCGTCGGCGCCAAGAACCCGAACCTCGCGGACGCGCTCAGCTTCACCTTGAGCATCACCTCGAGCTGCGGGTGCTCGCGCGCCTTCCTGGCGGTCGCCGCGATGATCTCGTGCAGCTTCTTCGACTTGGGCTGCAGACACCATACACAATCCGCCATCGTCACGCACGCTCGGTGGTTGCTGCGTTCAGCGCACCAGGCAGCGTCCGCACCTGCTCGAGGCTCCCCGGCACGTCCCACGGAGGCTCGTACGCTTCTCCGTTGCCCTCGACACCGTCGTCTTCGTCATCGTCGCGATCCTCTGGGTATGCGTACGCGAACGCGGTCGCAGCCGGCGTCTCTCGATTGACAGGCGGAGGTGGCGGCGGGAACTCGGCCGCGTAGTCTCCGTAGCGCAGCGCGTGCAGTTCGCTGTCGAGCGCGCCGCTGCTGGCGACGCCGTCTGCGCTACCTCGATCGCCTCCAACTGCATTCGTCGGCGTGCGCGGCCGCTTGAGGCGCCGGAAGCGCGCCAGGTCGTCGAGCAGGTTGCGCGCGTCGAACCGGTCGACGCGCAGGTCGCTTCCCGCGCGCCAGTGGATCAGGTGCCGCTCGCGGTGCAGCGTCCACGCGGCGCGCGCGTCGTCGAAGATACGAGACGCGTAACCGCGCACGCCCAAGCGCAGCGCCGGCTGCTGCGCGCCGTAGCCGTCGCCTTCACCCGATTCCTGGTGATCGATTTGCATTTCGTGAAATTCATCAGTCGACGGTACGAACAGTTTCAATCGACCTGTTCCTGCAGACGCAACAAAGCGTCGAGAACGAGAGAACGAGAGAACGAGACGGTTGAGACTTCGGCTTG
>JAASGM010000500.1:0-18461 GCA_023334215.1 Globisporangium cystogenes | reverse complement strand
CCCCCCCCCCCCCCCCCCCCCCCCCCCCCCCCCCCCCCCCCCCCCCCCCCCCCCCCCCCCCCCCCCACTATTACCACAGCGCCCTTCTCAACATGTTTTCCAAGTCAATTAGTGCAACATCAACCAATTTTCCTCCTCGAGAACCTCCTCACGGTCGCTCGCTTACTGGTATCACCACACCACCCATGAGCTCCTCGCCGCCGTCGTCTCCGCACCTGCTCCTCGATGACGACGACGACGCGTCGCTCTCGGGCGTCATCCTCGACGCAGACGACAACGACGCGCTGCTCTCAGCGCTCGCGTTCATCGACGCGCACCACTCGCCGGCGGACCTCACGACGATAGCGATGACGACGACGATGACGACATCGTCGACGTCCGCGGCGGCCATGAGCGGCCCTGGAATCGTGGTGGCGGCCAGCCCGAGCGCGCCGCCGCGGCCTCTGGCGAGGAAGCGCAGCGGCCCCAAGCAGAAAGTCGCGAGCAGCGTGTCGAACCGCGCGCGCGATGCGCGGCGGGAGGAGGTGATCTACCTGCGCAAGAAGGTGGCGGAGCTGCAGCTGCAGCTCTCGGAGGGCAGGGAGCGGCGCCAGGTGCACCTGTCGCACCAGTCCGAGTCGGACAGCGGGCCGGGAGACGCGTCACCGTCGGACCCGAGCGAGGACGTGTCCATGTCGCCCGGATCGCCAGCCGCAGACGGAGCAGCCGAGGCGGACGGAGGAGGAGGTGAAAGGAAGCGGCGGGCGGCCCGACCGCAGACCAACTTGTGGCAGGAGATCGTAACGCGCCAGTGCGACCAGCGCGTCAAGGCCGAGCGCGAGAACATCCGGCTGAAGCTCGTGCTGGAGAACCAGCTCAAGGTCGCGCGCGGGCTGGAGAAGATGCTGCACAAGACGACGAGCACCAAGGTGCGTGCTGCTGCATAGGACGTCGCTGACGTCACGTGAGTGCTGACGCCCTCCTGCGCCATCGCTCGCACATACACTCACGAGAGAACAGGAGTTCGAGAAGATCCTCCAAGGACACCCGCGGTTCCGCTGGGCGATGGACTCGCCAGTGCCACCGGCAGACGAGTCCGACGCTCTTCTCATCGGCGAGCTGCTCACGGGTCTGGACCAGTCGTACCTCGAGGTCGAGGCCGTGTTCGAGGCGAACGGACTCGCGCGCGCGACGGGCAGCACGCGCATCGACGCGGTGGTGCGGCCAGACGAGCGCTCTGGTATCCAGCTGGAGGTGTTCGCGAGCAAGGTGCTGCCGTTCGACTTGCGCTCAGCAGGCACAGTGGCGTGGAACCACTATGCTCATTCGCGCGACCGGCTCCCGAACCGCGCGTACCGTCGGAACGCGCCTCAGGTATCCCATCTCCTCACTCTGTTGAGCTACTGTGTGCGATGCCTCCTTGTCTGAGACAGTCACGCTTGCATGTCGGACTGTTCTGTAGACGATGAACACTGCCGAGGACACGATCGTCGAGGACTTCAACCTGGAGATCAACCTGAACAACTCGAACGCGTGGTACCGAGGGCGGCTGGCGATGCGGCGCTACGTCGAAGACCGGCGCGTCGTGATCGTGTGGCGCGAGTACTTTGACACGCTGCTCATCGCGAGCGAGCCGGCCGGCGGCATGCGGTTCCTGGAGCGAGGCTACGTCGTGATCCGAGAGGCGCCTGCTGCGCGGCACGGCGACCAGCGAGGAGGCTCCTCACCGAGCGTCGTGCTGCAGATCTGCTACCTGGCGTCGCCCGTGACGAGCGGGAACCTCGGGAACGCCAACACGTCCAAGATCGACATGATCACGGACTTTGAGATCTGCGCCACGGCCGCGAACATCGCGTCGACCCACGAGATGATCGAGACGGGGCTGCTCCAGCAGGTGATCAAGTCGCGCTGGGGGCTCGATCACCAGTCCGCCAGTGTGCCAGGACGCACTCGATGAGTTCGTTCGACACACGCGGTCCGTTCACAGGCGAATGCATGCGCTGCTGGGCTTTGGAGGCGTGTTCGGAGTGGTGGACTGGGATCACCTGGTGCGCCACACGAGACAAGTTTCTCCTACTGCCACGAGCTGCCGACTCCACGCGGAGCTAAAGGACGACACTTTTTCATTGGCCGTCGCGAAGCTGATCGAGATGACCGAGTTCCCGCCACCAGGAGACGACGCCGAGCTGCACGTCGGACCTGATCGCCCGTCAAAGAAAGCTCTGGTCTCCGTTCTGCTTCCCCAGCTGGTGCTCACGACGCGCGGCGCCTTGGAGCAGTCCCGCACGCCGTTCTGCGTCGGGCACAGCGTAAACTGGTCGCAGGATAGTAGTGCGCGCGTGCTGGGATAGCCGTTCGCTCCGACGATGGAGCTGTGAACGTGGGTCCTGGGATCGTTCTCGTGGAAGGCTGTCGACGACATGGGCCGTAAGCCGAACCAGTTGAAGTCTGTGCGGTAGCTCGCCCTCCGGATCGAGTGCGTCGCCAGAGCAGCACTGACCCGAGTTGCCCTTCGCTCACACCTCCGGAGCGCCGAGCCTCGCGACGCCCCACTGACTCTCGAACTTCAGTCGTACCGGAGCGAGTCGCAGATGTGATTCCAGATATCGACACACTCGAGTCACTGCTGCTGCGGTTGGTGGTGCTGATGCCCGCTTCGGCAGCGGCAGCGGCAGCACCTCCTGTTCACGCGCTTGCGCCACGACCGGCGGCGCGCTCGCTATATTCACGAGCGCGAACGTTCCAGCGTTGAAGTACACCTGGTTCGAGATCCAGAAGCTGATCTTGCGGCGGAAGAGCTGTGAGGTTGACGAGGGAGACGACGAACGACGGTGGTGATGTCAAACATGAACTCGACGTCGACACTGCACCTTCCACCACGATCTTGCCGCCGCCCGCTGACAGTGTTGCCATCGCCAACATCACCATCGCCACCATCGCCACCGTCGCCAGCATCGCCAACATCGCCAGCAGCGCCGCCTGACGCTGCTTCGCGTGCACTTCCAAACGCTTCACGAGAGTCGCAATCTTGGCGCCGCGTGACGCACACTTGTTCTCCTTCACGCTCTCGACGACAACGGACTCTGTCAAGTAGGCGAGTGTGACCATGAGGTTCACTGCGCCTTGCGCGCGGAGAGTGCGGTGCACGCTCGGATGCACGACACGGTGTCCGGTACGACGACGACTTCTACAAAGGTGACGATGTGATGGTTGCAACCATCGCGTCAGGATCAGGATCAGGATCAGGAACAACCGACGTCCCGACACGTCTCGAAGTCGCGCGACGGTGTCCACTGTGTCGCACACTGTACTTGAGCGAGTCCAGCGCCACCTTCTTGTCAGCTCATGTCCGCAGCAGCGATCGCGCCGCGGCGACGGAAGCATTCGAATGCAGACTTCGTAAACAACCGACCAGAAGAGGCTCGTGTCCCTGGACGTTGCGTGCTGTGGCGTTGACAAGGAGTTGCCATCCCGACTGGATCAGCAAGCATCGCTCGCCGCGAGTGTCGAAGCGGATGTCGATGCTGAAGTGGTGATTGAGTGCCGAGGAGCGAGTGGATCACGCGTCGACACGCACATGCCGGTTTCGGCACGCATAAGCGAGCAAAAGGCTTGGAGAGAGTCGAACGCCACACACACACACGTCGTCCGCCACGTGTTGCAGCACCAGCATCCAGCATCGGCATAGAGGCGATGGGGAAAGAGCGATGGGGAGATCGACACGTTCAACGCTGGAGGCGAAGGGTAATCACTCAATATGCGACTTTGGTAAATATTTCGCCGATAGTGACCTTGAAGTGCCTGGGTTTCTTCACTATCACCATTCCACACTGCCTGTCCTTAAATCCAGATTTAACCCATCGACCTACGGACCGACGACACCAGTTCAGAGCCACCTCCTCGCTCTCCCGAGCAGCTCCACTTGCGCTTCCACCGTCGCCCGCCCACCTCCATGACGACCGCCACCGCCTCTGCTGCTCCAGGCCCTGCGCCAGCGACGCCGGCGCCGCGCGATGACGCGCTGCCATCAGCAGCCGTCGTCGCCGCTTCCCCCAGCAGCAACAGCGACAACGATGACGACGACGACGACACGCGGGCGCTCGCCGCGCTGCTCCGCGAAGACGACGAGGAGGAGGAGGCCGAGGAGGCGGCGGCGCGCGTGCGACCCGTGGCGGCGGCGACGTCCTACGAGACGGACGCGAGCTGCAAGTCCTCGAGCACGGACAGCGCGCAGTCGCCCGCGCGCGCGACGAGCGAGCCGAGCGCGGCGCAGCAGGCGGCGCACGACGAGCAGCAGCGGCTGCGCGCCATCCGCCTCGGCAAGCGCCAGCGACAGCGCCAGCGGCAGCGCGACGAGCTTAAGTACCTCGGCTTCCACGTGCAGGAGCTCGAGAACGAGCTCGCGCGCCTGCGCAAGCACCACGCCGAGTTCTCGCAGCAGACGCTCGTGGCGGCGCGGCGCCTCGCGCTGCTGCCGGCCGAGCCGCCGAGCGACCCCAGCTACGCACTCGTGGCGCAGCCGCCCCCACCGCCCCCGGGCGTCTGGCGCCGCGCCGCCGGCTACGAGCGCGAGGCGCTGCAGACGTCCATCATGGAGAACACGCGGCTGCGGGCCCAGTACGAGTGCCAGCTGCAGATCGCGAACGGCCTCAAGCGGCTGTACGAGGGCCAGGGCCACTTTGCGGTGAGCGCAACCAGTGCGGAGCGTTAGGAGACTAAAGGGATGAGAACTGACGCTGGTGCTGGAGGTGCAGATGCTGGACGAGTCGCCGGACGTCGGGTTCCTGCACAAGCGGCCGCGCACGAGCTTGCGGATCGCCGAGACGACCGACGACGCGGCGATCTTCGAGATGATCAGCCGCGAGCTCGACGCGCAGTTCGCCGAGACCGACGCGGTGCTGGCGAAGGCGCAGCTGTCGCAGTACGACGGCGAGCTCACGGACGAGATGATCCTGCGCAAGGACGAGCACGGCGCGCTGTACTTCGACAACCTCTACTCCAAGGTCTTCCCGTTCGACGTGCACGCGATCTCGCAGGTGCTCTGGCAGACGCTCACGGTCGAGAAGCTCCAGAGCTTCCACAGCCAGTACCTCGTGCTCAAGAGCACGGACAGCGAGGCGCACACCAAGGTGATCAACCGGATCGCGCTCCCGAACGATACGGAGGCGACGCTCGTCGTGCGCATCGCGACGAAGCGCTTCTTCGAGGAGAACCGGTCCGTGAGCGTCTGGGGCGGGATCATCGAGGCGCGTGGCGCGGTCAACCTGCGGCTTCGTGAGACGGGCTGGAACGCGGTGCGGCCCGCGCGCGTGCTCCGCCCCGGCCAGAAGGGACCCGTGAGCATCGAGCAGGCGTGCGTGCGGATCACGCCGGAGCTCCAGCACGCCGACATGGAGGACAAGCTCGCGGTCGGGACGCTCATGAACCTGCTCATCGCCGCGTACCACCGGCACATGGAGATGGTGCACCTCGTCGCGGACGACCTGCTGGCGATGGAGTTCGAGAACATCTCGCTCGGAGACTGACCGGGGGAACACGGTGTTCGCGTGTCGGTCGGCGGTGCTGCGTGTGTCTATGTGTGTGTATGTTGGTGCATACTGTTCTGTCTGTTGGGAATCGACTCGGTTCTTAGTGACGACGCGGGTGTCTGCAGACGAGACTTGATCCGCCGGAAGATGTCGTGCAGACGTTGCTCCGCTTCCTGTGCTGCTGAGGCAGTGGGGTCGCCTCCATCCAGAGCCATTGCGACTCGGGACTGTGTCTCCTCGCGAGCTCCGAACTTCGCCTCGCGGTGTCGACAGGCGACGATGCCACCGGATCACGGAAGCTTCACGTTGAGCGATCGGCTACACGCATCACGGTGATAGGCCATCAGCATCGCTCAAGACCCAAGCCGACTCCCATGGACTCTGTCAACAAGTGCACTTCGCTGGTGTGAGTCGCAGTTCGTCTCGGTCGAACTCCGTCAGAGTCACCGCTTCTTCTTGCGTACGCGAACAACGTGGTCTACTTGCTACACGCGGACGCCGGCCAGCTGGCTCATGAGCAGGTTCTCGGCGACCTGGTGCATGAGCTCCTTGTGGCGGTGGTACGAGCCGATGATGAGGTTCGTCAGCGTGCCGATCGCGATCTCGTGCGGCGCGAACGAGCCGCCGATCTCCGGTGCCACGCGCACGCACGTCTGCACGAGCGAGGCGGGGCCTTGCGCTGGCAGCTGAGACGACGACGCCGGCCGGAGCACGTTCCAGCTCCTCTCGCGGAGCCGCATCGAGACCGAACCGGTCATCGCGATCACCGCCTCGCACACGGCGACGACGCGGTGCTCCTCCATGTACCGCTTCATCGCGATCCACATCGTGAGCGTCGTCGGCGACGCGTGCGGGAGGTGGAGCGGGTCGACGGACTTGGTGAAGATCGCGTCGCTCGTGACATGGCGGATCTGAGGCGCCACGAGAGGCGTCAGCATTGGTGCAAGTGAGAACGAGAGAGGAGCTGGCGCACCTGGTACACGCTGTGGCGCGTCTGGAGCTGCTCGCTCGACATGCAGCGCCAGAAGATGCGGTCGATCGTGTGCACGTCGAGCGGCGTGAGCTTGGAGAGCGTGCTCTCGAGGCAGAACTGTCCGCTCTCGTCCCGCTTGAGCTGCATCTCGCGCTGCATCTCGCCCTCGAAGGCGGCGAGTCCGCACGACGCGAGCACAGCGTCGGTCTGCGCGTACTGCAAGTCGAAGTCGCGGCCGAGCGAGGCGAAGGCCGCCGCGTCGTCACTCCGGGCGTCCAAGCGCGTGCAGGTGCTCAGGTATCCGGTGTCCGGAGCCGCGTCCATGACCTGCGTTCAGTGGTGCCATGCAGAGCAAGCTGAGCCTCGCTGACAGCGGTGCGTCGCTCTCAGTTCGCAGCACGGTGACGCGTACCGCGAAGGAGAACTGGTTCAGGTAGAGCGCCTCGAGCCGCCTTGCGACCAGCAGCTGACTCTCGAACTGCGAGCGCAGCCGCGCGTTCTCGAGCATCGAGGAGCGCGTCTCGTTCCGTTCCGCCGCGGCGATGCGCTCCCACAGCGCTGTGCGTGATAGAGCGCCGGCCTGCAGCATCATCGACGCCTGCTGAGACCAGAGTGGCAGCAGCTGGAGCCTGTCGACCGCGGCCACGGTCTGCGTCGTGAGCGCGTGCTGCTGGTGCCGGAGCCGCGAGAGCTGCGCCTCCAGGTGGCGGACGCGGTGCGCCAGGTACCGCACTTCATCGCTCTGGCGCTTGCGCTTCTTGGGCTGCTGTTGAGGCGTCATCTGCAGAGGCGCTGAGCTCGGCGTTGAGGGAATCGCTGCGAAGCTCTCGTTGGCAGCATCGTCGTCGCCGCCTTCGAGCGCTCGGAGCAGCTCCACTTGCTCGTCGGGCGTCAGCACCAGCGCCGAGAGGACGTCGCCGTCGCCATCGAGAAAAGGCGGCCGGTAGCTCTCAGCTGCCGCCGCGTCCTCCTCGTGTCCCTCATTGGCGAACAGCTCGTCGATGAGCGTGAGGTCGTCTTCGCTGGTCATCCCGTTCGGATTGTTTTTCGCTTTTCGAAATAAATCCGAACGCGACAAGCATGAGCAGCTCCGACGACGCGGACGAGCTGCTCGCCTTCCTCGCGCAGTACGACGACGACGCCCACGACGGAGGAGAAGACGCAAAGGATCAGAGCGCAGCTGCGCCGCTGGGCCTCGAGCCGATCGTCGCTGGACCCGCTGAGCGCTGGGAGTTGAGCCCCGAGGAGTGCGAGCAGCTTCTGCTCGTACTCGAGGACGACGACGCGACACTTGTTACTGGTGATTGGCATCATCATATCGACGGGAGTCACGGGACTGCCGCCATCACAGCCACAACGCTGGCGAAGCACAAGAAGAAGAAGAAGAAGAAGCCCCGGCCGAACCGGCGGCGAGCGAAGCACGAGGTCGACGAGCTGCGCGTCGAGGCGGCGGAGCTGGAGGAGCGACTGCGGCGGCTCCGCCACGAGCGGCGCGCGCTCATCGAGGCTGCCCTCTCAACGCCGCTCTTGAGCGACGCGCCGGCCTCGAGTGTATGGGAACGCATCGGCCGGTTCGAGCGCGAGGAGGCGCTCGCGGCGATCGCGGAGAACCTGCGGCTGCGCGCGATGTTCGAGAGCCAGCTGCTCGCTCTGCAGCGGCTCGAGTCGGCGTACCGGGGTCACTTCGACCTCGAGGTGCGTTGCTGGCGTGTGTGGCCTGGCAGATCTGAGAGACCTGGATGTTGTACTGACGAGCTCTGTCCATCCACGTGTGTGTGTGATCTCGCAACTCGTGACAGGCTCTGGGGCTGCCGCCGAACGCAGCGCACAGCCAGCCACTCAACAAGCGACCGCGCAGCGACCCGTTTGACGACGACTTTGCGATCTTCGCATCGCTCGGACGCGACTTCGATGCGCAGTTCGAAGGGATCGACGCGATCCTCGCTGCCGCGGGGCTGCTGCACTTCGACGGCGAGATGGTCGCGCAGCTACGCGCCAAGCAGGACGCGCACGGCCGGTTCTTCATGGAGCGGATGCACTCGCGCGTGATCCCGGAAGACATGTTCGTCCTCGACATCGCGATCAACGAGACGCAGAAGGACCCGAGAGTGCACCGGACGCACAAGTCGTACGAGGTGCGTCGTCGCCCGCACGCTGTCTCGACCCGAGCAGCAAGTGAGCGCTGTGTCTGTCTGTCTGCCTGTCTATATGCTTGCTTGCCTGCCTGCCCTGCTCTTCTACATGCGCGGCGGTACTGACAGCACCACCGTCGCTGGATTCTCTCGCGCGCAGATCCGCCACGCCACCGACATGGTGTCATTCGTCAAGACCGAGGACGTCATCCGATTGCCGCACGCCGAGGCGGTGATCACGACGCGGATGGCGGTGAAGCGCTTCATCCTCGCGGATCGCGTCGCTGGCGTCTGGGACGCCGTCATTGACATCTCCGGATGCGTCTCGATGCGGCTGAGCGAGAAGGGCTGGAACCTGCTGCGGCCGCCGCGCTCGCCGGTCGCGAGCCACCCGAGTGGCGGCGGTGGCGGTCCGCTCTCGGTCGAGCAGTCGTGCGTCCGGTACTTCCCGATCGACCGCGCTGTGCGGTCGGAGCGCGACCTGGGCGTCGGCACCGTGAACCGCATCCTGGTCGAGTCGTACGAGCGCCACCTCGCGTTCATGCACCAGGTCACGGACGAGATCCTGCGGAACCAGTTCGGTGAGCTGGCGCTGTAGTACACAGTAGTAGAGACACCGTGTTGAGACCGTGTAGCAGTGCAGCGGGGGCGGAACATCCAGCAGACGACCAAACGACTCTGGTCGTGAGTTCGCCACGCCTTCAAGTCAAATCGACTCTCGCCGCCCTCTGCTCCTCTGCCACCGCGCTTTGAGCGCGACGAACTGAGCTCGGAGCTCTCTTACGACGAGTCGGGAGTATCCAGTACCCACAGTAGTCAGTCAGTGTTCAGGTACTGTATGTACCCTACTGTCGAAAACAGCTTGTGTACAGTTAGTTTGACATAAAACGCGGAGTCCACTCCGAGTCGGCAGATTACGCCGAGCGCCGCCTGCGCGGCAGGAGAACAATCGGCTCGTGCGCTTGACGTCAACGTGCAGATGACGCCGAGGAGCTGATAAGGTGCTGTCTCAAAGGCGAGACCACCGTGCGTTTGACCGTCATAGGGCCGCCAAAGGCCGGTACATGTATGATGCCACCCGCGCTCGTGCTGATGCGAACAATCGCGAGCGAGCGCCGAGTATCCAGCGACGGCGCTCGCGCGCTCACTCGACACTCGGTGCCCGAGACACTCACTCGACGCCCCAGAGGCGTCGAGCGAGTGGCGCGCGTGCGCCGGTCAATGCGCGTACACGGACGGACGCGAGCCGGAGGCCGTAAGCCAAGCGCTCATTCCGCAACTCGATCGCTTCCTCCCTGAATGATCCCTTCGCCGCCATCTTTCTTGACGCGGAACTCGTGAAGCCATGACGCTCGGCCGGCTGCACTCGCTGACCTTGGACGACAGTAACGAGTGCATCGCCGACAGCGCACCGACGACGGCAACATCTGTGGCGGTGGCGTCGGAACTCCTCGAGGAGCTCGACGACTTCCTGCAGTGGGTCAAGGACCCGACCGACGCGAGTGCGAAGCACCTCGGTGACGTGACGTTCGCAGGCGACACCGAATCCCCGCTCGGAGGAGCCTCGAAGAACACGCTGCGGACGGCGGAGCTGCTCGAAGAGATCACGCTGCTCCGAGACATGGACATCGTCGGCGACAGCTTCTTCGGGCGGCCAACGACAGCGACGACGCTCGACTCGTCCCGCCCCCACCTTCGCAACACCGAGCAATCGGAGAGCAACGCCAGCAGTGCTGCTGTGACTCCGATCAGCGAAAGCGGCGACGCACCACCGCAAGCACCCGCGAAGAAGAAGAGGGACCAGAACCGGTCGCGGAAGCGCCAGCGGGAGGAGCTCCTGCAGCTCCGAGTTGTCGCGAAGGAACTTGAGACGCAGCTGAAGCAGCTCCTGTACCCTGACGACGACGGCACCAGCGGCAGTAGCAGCGGCGAGTGTGCGACGTCAAGCCCCTCCGGATCGGACGAGCTCGCCTCCTCCTCGTTGGTCATGAGCCAGAGACACTCGTTCTTGCACAAGGCGCTGTTCTGGAAGCGCGCGGCGGCGGCGGCGAAGCAACGGGTGGACTTCGCGCAGATGGAGAACGCGCGGCTGCGCGCGCTCATCGAGGAGAACGAGCTCGTGTGCGACGGCGCGAGGGACATCTGGCACAAGCACCCCGCCACGAAGCTAACGGTGCGTTGACTGTGTGTGCGACGACGTATCATGCCTTGTTCGTGATCAGAGCTGACGCGAACCTCGTCGTTGCTCTTGCTTGCTTTCAGTACTCAGATGCGTTCGATTCCACTGCGCTGCACAACACGCCGATCCGCGACTTCGCGCCGTTCGAGGCCCTCCACGCAGGTCTCGGCGCCGTGTTTCAGCAGCAGCGCACGGTTTGGGAAGAGTGCGGCTTGGACAACAACCTGGTGATGGAGCGGAAGCCCGAGTGCCGACTGCGCACGGACGGCGGCGACGCTTTCATCGAGATGACGCGGTCGACCGTGCTCCCGTTCTCGCCGGACGAGGTCAACCAGTGCCTGTGGCGGATCGTGAACACTGGACTGCTGACGTCGAGCATGGGCGAGCTCAAGGTTCGTCGCCTCATGACAGGCTCGACGGCGCACTCGGATCGAGACTAACGATAGCTACTGCCGGTGCTCGTCCTTGCAGATGCGCAAAGCAGTCGAGAACACGTACTACCTCACGCTCAGCGATTCGATCCGGCTGTCGGACGACCAGGACTTGACGGTCAAGGCCTGGATCGTCGCGAAGCAGATCGTCGAGGGCGATCAGATCGTGGCGGCGTGGCGGTCGATTGCCGAGATCCAGAGCGGTGTCGTGCCCACGTTCGAGCTCTCCGAGTCCGGGTGGAGCATTGTGCGGTCTCTTCCCGTCGCCGGGAGGCCCATCAGCTTGAAGCAGGCGCCGAGCGTCCTGCAGATGTGCGCGCGGTCGACGCCCGAGCGCAGCGGAGTGCCGCTGTCTCGAGACGAGTTCTCGGCCGACTCGGGCGTCGCGCGCGCGATCTCGCAGTTCCACCAGAACCGCGTGTCGCTGATTCAGGTCGTGGAGAACACGCTCCTGGACGAGAGTCTCATCGGTAGAAGCAAGAGCCGTGTCAAGCCGAAGGAGGGGGCAGCGTTCTCGGTGTCGCTGTGAGCAAGTCTGCGTCGAACACAAGTTGGCCCATGTGCAAGTAGGCAGCGAACTTGTTAGAATCTGTTGAGGTGAATTACCACACAAAGTCGAATCTAGAAAGTGGAACAGCACACACTATCAAACATGTCCGATCACGTGCGACAAGAAGAAGCACACGCCAGCAGCTCCGAAAGTGTGACGACCAGGAAGGAAGTACGATGGCGCAGGAGCTGAGCGCCGACGAGCGCGAGCTGCTGCTGCTCGTGCTGGCAGACGAGCCGGAGACGGAGACGGCGGCGGCAGCGGACATCGAAGGCGAAGACGCCGCCTCATCCGCGGCGTCGGAGGCCGACGTCGCCGGCGCTGCTGTCAACCATGTCGAACGTGTCGACGAGAAGCTGGAGGAGACAGCGGTGGCGGCGCCGGCGCGCAAAGTGAACCCGCGGCGCAACCGCAAGCGCCGCAAGCACGAGGTGGACGCGCTGCGCGTGCAGCTGCGCGAGCTGACGGAGAAGCTCGCGCAGCTGCAGGAGCTCGCAGACGGCGCCAGCGCCGCAGACGACGACCCCGAGAGCGCGCTCGTGGCGACCCACGTGGCGCTTCCGGGCGAGCGCGACGCCAGCGCGGCACATCCGAGCGGCCAGTGGATCGTGATCACGAACGGCAAGAAGCCGAGCGCGAGCGCGTGGCAGACGCTCGCGTGGACGCAGCGCGAGCAGGCGCAGCTCGCGGTCGCCGAGAACGGGCGGCTGCGGCTCCAGTACGAGAGCCAGCTGCAGGCGCTGCGGCAGCTCGAGCTGCTCTACAACGCGCAGCAGCAGCAGCAGGAGCAGATGCTGTGGGGCAGGGTGCGTCGCTTGTCAGTACGATGTGATGGCGCTTGGCGCTCGACTGACACTCAACGTCGTGTGGCGACGTAGGACCCGCTCGCGGTCCCGTGGCGCCAGGAGCTGCACACGAGCACCGCGCAGCTGACCAAGCGCGCGCGGCTCGACCCGCTCGACGCCGACGCGGCGGTCTTCGCGGCGCTCGGACGCGACTTCGACGCGCAGTTCGCCAAGACGGACGCGATCTTCGCGGCCGCGGGGCTCGCGGCCTTCGAGGGGAACCTCAAGCGCGCGATGGTGCCCAAGCGCGGCGAGAACGGTATCTACTTCCTCGAGAGCCTCCACTCGAAGCTGCTCGCGCGCGGCGCCGCCGAGCACAGCGAGCACCGCTGGAGCTGCCTGGCGCGCGCCGACCTACACCCGCACCACGACGTCTTCGAGGTGCGTTGGTTGGTTGTCGCGGTGCTGGTGCTGGTGCTGACGTGTGGGAGCTCGCAGGTCCGCGAGAAGACGCACGACACGTTGTTCCGGAAGCTCGTGAGCGCGATCCGCCTCCCGAACGCCGAGGCGACGCTCATCCGGCGCACGGCGATGAAGCGCGTCGTGGAGAAGCACCGCGTGGTGTTCGTGTGGGACTCGGCGCTCGAGATCGCCGGCGCCGTGTCAATGCAGCTGCGCGAGCGCGGGTGGAAGGTGATGCGGACGCCGCGCGTGCTGCCGGCCAACTACGACGGCGGCGCCATCTCGATCGAGCAGACGGTCTCCCGCATCACGCCGGAGCTCTGGAGCACGTACGTGGTGGAGGACATCGCGCCCGGGTCGCTCACGAACGCGGTCGTGGGGTCCTATCGCTGCCACATGAAGCGGACGTACTACCACTCGATGGAGATCCTAACGGCCGAGTTCGGCGAGCTGTCGGTCCACACCAAGTACTTCGACCGGAAGAAGGAGTGCCGGAAGGCTGGCGGCGGCGGTGGCGGCTGCGGTGGAAGAGGAGGCGGCGGCGGCGGTTGCGGTGGCGGTGGTCGGCGCCAGCACATCAAGAAGGAGCGCTGGCACCACGACGAGTACGCTCGGCCGCCGCCGGCGCAGATGATGCAGCTCGTGGAGCTCTGAGGCGCTGCGACCAGCAAGCGCGCTTACATACCATGTATCATTGCCTAGCTGAGCGCCGCCGACAGTGTTGACATGCATGCTCCTCTCGCGAGATCGGCTCTCACGTGCAGCAGTACTCGGTACAGAAGTACTGGAACAGGAACAGCTTCGTTGAGCTGTAGGGAGGAGAGACTCCGGATCCTACTCGTCGTCGACGACGACCCACTCGCCGCCGAGCAGCGTGGAGCTGAGCCAGTCGAGCCCCTCGTAGATGCCTTCGCCGGTGATCGCCGCGGCGCCGATCATCCGGCGCGGGTTCTTCGTCACGGCGTCGAGTTGGATCTCTTGGCGGATCTCCGCGAGGCTCATGCTGCCGGGCAGGTCCTGCTTGTTCGCGTACACGAGCAGCTTGGCGTCGCGCAGCTCGTCGGCCTGGAAGAGCTTGTGGAGCTCCTCGGCCGCCTCGCCGATGCGCTCCCGATCGCCGGCGTCGACGACGAAGATCACGGCGTCCGTGTTCTGAACGTAGTGGCGCCAGAGCGCGCGGAGGCGGCCCTGCCCGCCGATGTCCCACGCCGTGAACTCGACGTTCTTGTACACGAACGTCTCGACGTTGAAGCCGATGGTCGGGATCGTCGTGACGACCTCGCCGAGCTTGATCTGGTACAGCAGCGTCGTCTTGCCCGCGGCGTCGAGCCCCGTGATGAGCACACGGCAGGGCTTGTTCCAGAAGAGCGTCGAGAGCGAGTCGAGCGTCGCCTGCACGTAGTTCGAGAGGTAGTTGCCCATGCCGGAAGAGGTGGAGTCGGAGCTTTGGTTGGTGTCGAGTGCGAGGGCGATTGCGGAGTGAGCGGTTGTTTCGTGAGGCGGCGGCAGTGGCTGCAGCACCACGCGATCCGTCGTCAGCGATCTTGAGCAGGCACCCAGGACAGACGCCCAATGCGCTGCTGTGGTGATCTGGCGGACGCGGATTGGCTCCTGCGCTCGTGCCAGATGCGCGGACTTCACACCATGGGTTGATCTCCTGTTGATCTCCAGCTCCTCTGCAACAACCAACGCTGATCGCAAGAGTCTCACCAGGAGAAGCATGGACAGGAGCTACGATGCACGAACACACAGAGAACTCGAGAGGGTGATGTGAAGGGGTAACTGCATTGTAGTATACACGTCGCTGCTGTGAGCCTGTTGCTCTCCCTCTCTCACTCACTGCTGTTCCCAGCTCAGCGGCCCGTGATCGCCTTGCTGAGCCACTCGAGGCCTTCGTAGACGCCCTCGCCACTCACCGCGACCGCCGCCTCGACGTGGCGAGCGTTCCGCGTCACGGCGTCGAGGTTGAGCTTCTCGCGCACCTCGTGGATCGACATGCACCCGGGGTGGTCCTGCTTGTTCGCGTACACGAGGAGCTTGGCGTCGCGCAGCTCATCATACTCGAAGAGCCGGCGGAGCTCCTCAGCAGCCTCGTCGATGCGGAACCGATCGGCGGCGTCGACGACGAAGATCACGGCGTCGGCGTTCGCGAGGTAGAACTTCCAGAGCGGCCGCAGCTTGCTCTGCCCGCCGATGTCCCACGCCGTGAACTCGATGTTCTTGTACTTGAACGTCTCGACGTTGAAGCCGATGGTCGGGATCGTCGTGACCGCCTCGCCGAGCTTGAGCTTGTAGAGCAGCGTCGTCTTGCCCGCGGCGTCGAGTCCGAGCATGAGGATGCGGCAGGGTTTGGTCCAGTACGTCGACAGCGAGTCGAGTGCGGACTGCACGTAGCTCGAGAGGTAGTTGCCCATGACGAACGCAGTGAGGAGGTAGCTTGGGGGATGTGGTGCGGATTGCCGAGTGCTTGAGGGAGCAAGTGAGCCCATTCGAGTGAGTGCGAGGGGAGACGAGCGCTTGTATCTGAACTTTGAACTCCGGTCATTGCACTTGGCGATCGGTGATTGGCTCGATCCGAAGTACCGACGACTGCCAGCGCATAGAGATACCGCATGAGACTCGTGCGACCTTCAAGCAACGCAAAGGCTCGTTGGCGGGGATGCTCGCTGAGCTCGGATCTGGTAAGCGTGGAGCGGACTCTCAGCCACGACGCGCCTCTCGACGAACTTGTGGTTCTCGCTGACACGAGTCCTCATGAATCGGATCGCGAAGGATGCGGGTCGCCTGTTCCTGGCAAACCTGCTGGCTCGACCTCGATACAATGGTAGTTCAGCAACACGATGGCGTCGTTCAATCTTGCCGCCGAAGGAGAGGTGATCGTCCATCCGCGCTGGCAGAACCCGAACTTTGTTGTATCTCGTAGGTGATGATCTACAGTACAGTAGTTGCAGTTCACGAGGTGGGTTCCGCGTTGACTCACCACCACCGCACTGACCGGATGGCTGCGTTGAGAGAGTGCATTCGCGATGGATACAAGGTGCGCTGCTGTGCTCTTCCGTGATGGCCGGGGCTTCGTCCGCAAAGCGCGTTCTAGTGGTTGTGTCACACTGTCTAACGAGCCTGCGGGCAAGGCATCTCGACTGTGCCTCCAGGCGAACTGATCACTACTGGGCTGCACCCACCGCGTGAGAGTCCAGCGCGAGCAATTCGGCATGCTCAACAACGAAGCACCGGAGTACACGCTCTCGCGCGCTCTCTTCTCACGTCGCCTTGAGCACACACACACGTCATATCGGGTAGGTGACACCATCTTCGCGATTGCGCCAAGCAGAAAGAGGAGGAGGCAGTCGTAAGCTGAGTTCGACGACGACGCGCTCTCCCGAAAGATCTTGGCGCCGCCGTCGCACACCGCGTTGGGCTCCGGTGTCGCGAGTCCATTGGCCGGTGGCGTGTAGAGAAGGTGGCGGCATGACTCGCAAGTCTCCGATTGGCCGCAGTCCAGTGCTGGGGAGCATCGAGGGGTCTCAAAGCAGTCACGCAGCCGGATTCTCCATCCTCGTGTCCTGAACGCTGCCGCCGTCATCTCCTCGATCACGGCTGATGTCGATCGCCTGTGCCATCAACAGCGCGATCACTTGACGGTCACGAGAGGCGTGCAGAGGGCCGACCTCAGCTCCATGTGATACTAGCACGATCGAGTCGCGGTGTCTGGAGTCCAGCGCCAAGGAGATCGAGGAGATCGAGGTGTGTTCGAAGAGTTCAGATCGTCACCTTCGCCAAGAGCCTGCAGGACTGTAGGAAGGAGTCAGCGTGCATCTCTTCGTCGCCCGGCCGTCATCGCGCTCCGTCGCTCCTGCTGTTGACGCGACGCGCGGCAGTGATTGCGCCGGCGCTCACAGCGTGAACAGCGTCCATCCTCTGCACGGACGCAGTCATTCCGTCTCAGGACACAGGCATTCCCGCGATCCGTGACGCACCACCGTGACGCGCTTGTACGTATCGAGTCTTGCGGTCACAGCGCTGAAGAGAGCGCCAAACGGTTGCCTGTTCCTGCCGCAGCATCAGCGCCGTAGGCCGCGCAGTCGAGGGGCAGCAAGCGTTCGTAGCGTTCGGGGCTCTCGGGGCCGAGCGAAAGCCGCCACTCCTGGTGCTGCTGCTGGTGGTGCTGGGTCGCGGAGGTACCCACCATCACGAAGGCTCTCCACCTAGCAACACCCAGCACGCTCATGAGCTCGTCGGTCAGCTCGCCACAGCTTCCGTCTCCCTCTTCATTATCAGCACCGCGCACCAAGCGAGCGCCGCCCACTTTCCTGCCATCTACCACCGCGAAGCACCACAACGGGGCAAGCGAACACGCACGAGTGAGTGAGTACACACACCTCGCTCACGTTCGGGAGGCTCGTCGCAGGACAGCAGCGCGCGTGCGTCTCGCCATCGATTCAGTCGGCGGCACCGCCGTCGCGAGGAATGTTGGAGCGCGCCGTGACGCTCATGCATTCCTCGGTCCGCCACCGTCATCACCTCTTCTTCTCCTGTCATGTGAACACCGTGCGTTCTTGAATGTTGTCAATGAGGGAGCGCTGTCCAACACCAGCAGTGCCGCCGCCGCCGCCGCAGTGCCGCTTGCTGTAATGCAAAAAAAATGTCGGGTGCTGGGTGCGTACCCAACAAGCTTACGCTGTTGTTGCACTGCTGCTCGTTTTGACAACACCGACAGCCGGAACCGAGTTGGTCGACTGTGCTGACATGCGCGCGGCTGAGAGTGAAGTTCCGATGCGTTGAGTGCGAACCGAACGCGCTGTGTGGTCCTCCTCTTCCGCTCTCGACACGCTCAGCAAGCATCGGAAGATCGACCAACTGATCAACTGACCAATCGACCGACCGACCGGCGATGATGGAGAGACAGCTCGCAGGCAGGGACAGAAGAGCACTGCAACGCTGGATTCTCCTCGCTGCTCGACGTGTCCTCCTGGCCGGCGGCGTCTCCGTCCCGACCGACGGAGCGACCGACTGCCGTCGCCTTTCATCAGCTGCGCCACGAACGCGCTCGACCGGCGCTCACACTTCAATTTGTCGCCTCGGCAGCGCAACTACTCTCCACCCTCTTCCTCCTCCTCGAGTCGAAGACGACGACGACGACCCCGAACGCTCACACCACCGGTCTATGACGTTTGCCAGCAGCGCAGGAGACGAACGCTTGCACGACTTCGTGCCTCTCCCTGCCGCGGCTGCAGCCGTTGGCGCTGTCGACTCCGCTTACGACAATGACGGCGATGACGACCGCGATGGCGATCGCGAGCTGGACCAAGAGGTGAGCCGCTTCCTCGAGACCGAGTTCTGCTCGTATCTAGATCCGAACCACCACCACCTCCGCTACAACGACGACGACGACGAAGAAGAAGACTCGTTCGCAGCGCTTCGTCCTGTGCTGCACAGCGCATT
>JAASGM010000050.1:0-46929 GCA_023334215.1 Globisporangium cystogenes | reverse complement strand
TATTTGTGGTGCTGGCACTGCGAGGAAGTGCTTGCACTGGAGCTCGCAAGACTGCGAATGACGCGCTCACGGAGCCAGCAACAAGCAGAGTTCGCCTACTGAAAGTGTATCTACTGAAAGTGTATCCATTGCAATCATTCATCATAAACTCTTCAACAACTCCCCACTGTTGTCGACTCGGATAACAACGATTCATTCACAACGCACCAACACCGAGAGCTGAGAGCTGAGAGCTGAGAGCTGAGCATCGTGTTAGTCATTGTGGTTGCAGTACGTGAGCTCGTTAGCGTCGCTGCTGCTGGATTTCGTAATCCGACACTTTGTGTAATTAGAAATTAGCTTTAGCGAGTTGTGCTGTGTTGTCTGGTCATGCTGGAAGCTCCTGCGGTGCAGTCTGTCATTGAGTAATACGCTGGCAAACGAGCTTTGAAATCGGCGGTGAGCAGCACCAACAAGAGATAAGAGATCCAAAACCTGGCTCCACCACGCCTGCGCGCTCCTGCGAGTTTCTAATCACAAAGCGCCGGCTTACGATATTCGGTAGTGGTGACGTTACGCGCACACCTCCTGCTAACACCATACTCGCTCGCTAACTCCTCGCCTTCGCTCCCGAAGCCACACACCGAAGAGAAAGCATACGCCGGAGCCGTCGGTAACATGCGGGAGATCAAGCCAACAGATCCAGCACCGCACACCCGACGTCAGCGCTCATTCCCAAACTCACCAGGAACATCAACAACCAAGCTCTCAGCCTATTCAAGATGTCGTTCATCCAAGTCGTCAGCAACGTCCCGGCCAGCAGTGTCGACGTTCCGCGCGCGGTCCGTGAGCTCGGGAAGAGTTTGCGGGGGTGATCGACCGTCCAGCGGAGACCATGATGTCTCGGCTGTCGCTCGGCGAGAACATGTATGTCGGCTCGGAGGAGGTGCGTCACGTCGGACGAAAGCTTATCTGTTATGTGCTCTCTGGCATGACACTTACGTCGACACTGTCGTCTGCCACAATGCGTCGCCGACACACAGCCTTGCGCGTTCGTGCAGATCTTTGCCATCGGCCGGATCGACCCGGAGTACAACCTGAAGACCACGGAGAAGGTCACCGCGACTATCACTGAATTGCTCGGCGTGCCGGCGGCGCGCGTGTACATCACCATGTTCGACATGGAGGCGTCGAACTGGGGCGTGGAGGGTACAACCGTCGCCAAGATCTGGGGCATCCCTAAGTGAGCCAGTCAGAGGTGGTGCACGCCACACTCTGGAGGCGAGTGTCAACGACTTTACGGCCCCGACAGCTCGTCGCGCTTGCATCGTAAGTAGCGATGAGAATGTATCGAGCGAATCACGACCTTCGCCAAACCGCACTACCACTTGTCGTAGTTTGATACGATGTTTAGCTCGATGGGATCTCCTTGTAAGCAGCGTTGACCTTGTGTCATACAGTCTTGTTGGCACCACGCTGCGGCTCACGTCTAGCTGGATCGAACCTGCAAGCGTTGTGCAATGTGCTCACCTTGAGCGCGCCACTCGCCCATTCGCTCCCAGAACCTCCTTCATCACCAACAAAACTCTCGTGCTTGACTACCTTCTGGCGTAGCTATTGCGCGTGGTGCGTGTGGACGGCCTTGGAGCACAAGGATCTTGTGTCCACTGTGAGATATGGACAGCGGCGGCAGCTCATACATGAAGCAGGAGTCTGTCACGATATACCCAAACCAGATATCTGTGGCTGTGACCCAAAGGCTACAACTCCAGCAAGAGCTCGCGGCCATCACGGTAGTGGTCGATGCCGTGATGCTCAGCAGAACTCTTCCTGTTGCCGCAAGTGGTCTTGGATCGATGGTCATCGCGCGAGAGTTGCGATCGCGAACAACTGAGGTGACTGTGATCGACAATGTACCTGGACCCTTGCCGATCTCGAATCGATTGAGTTGGTGTCTTTCGCGCCGTGTCATCTCGGATCGAGGACGCGAGACAAGGACTTTCGAGTTCAGCTGGACTTGTGTGGCTCAAAGTCGTTGCCGTGATTCAAATCAGGTTCACATGATTTCTATCATGATTTTCGATTTCCTAAACGATATCAGCCATAATTGTATCTATTTTTTACGCTTATAATGGTAGTTTTATGCTAAATCAAGGCATTTATAGCCAAAACCGATATTCAAACAGAATTGTCTTTCACATCTTATAAATCAGTTTGAGCTCCTGGATTGTTGTCAACGAGAGGATGTCGGGAGCTGCTGCAGCTTCGTGACGAGCTGAGCTGTTCACTCCGGAATCTGCTCTCTCCGTCGCTCCGACCACCCGACCCGACTCGCTAAGAAACATGAAGATCGTCGTCGCGCCGATTCTCGCGCTCGCGCTCGCTGCGGCCACCTATGCGAACGTCCAAGTCGATGCCGCTGTCGCCGCAGACAAGTGCGACATCCCGGCGAAGACGCTCGTGTTCGACAAGTGCGGCAAGTCGTGCTCGGAGAGCGCTGCGTGCATGAGCAGCGCGTCGTGCAAGGTCGAGTGCATCGAAGAGTCGTATATCACGAGAACAAAAACGCAGAAGCAGGAGTTCTGGTTCCTCGTGCAGTACGGCAAGTGGAAGAGCGACCAGGAGAAGGCGAACGAGAAGTGGCTCCCGGGGTCCAAGAGCGACAACAACATCGCGTGTGGAAGAAGGAGCAACGACGACCTCACGGCGATCGGGACGGTCAAGCTTCCGCCTGTGGCGAACGCATTGTACGTCCGCACGCACATCTGTGATCGGGGAGGGGCTCGCGCGCTGTCGAGCGCTCAGCACATCTCGATGAGCTTGCAAGCAAGCGATTCCAGCGACTAACAACTTCGATTCACTATGGTTCAGTGTCGTTCGCGGAGGCGGGTCCGACTACGAGTCGACCAAGAGCCGTGTCGCGAACGTCGAGTTCGAGTCCGACTTCCTCGCTGGCAACGAGCATGTCACGACGGTGAAGCTCGAGAACTTGAACCTGGCGAAGTCTGCCGACAAGCTCCTGGAGAAGTTCCCGTCGAAGGTCCAGATCGTGAGCTTCTCGAACGGCTTGCTCACGGAGGTGCCTCCCAGCATCTCCAGGTTGAAGGCGCTCCAGGAGCTGTACGTTCGCTCAGTGTGTGAGCGGCGGCGTTAGTCCGCATCCTGATCTTTCGGCTGACTCGCGTGCTTGCTTTGACTCGCAGCGACCTGAGCTACAACTACATCACGAAGATCTCTTCGAGTCTCAAGACGGCTAACCTGACCAAACTGTACGTGATCCATCCAATCCATGCAGCAGCGCGTTCGAGTTCAGATCGACACCACTCACTCACACGTCCACCTGTTCGCCTCGTGCCATACCGACAGGGATCTGCGGAACAACAACTTTACCGAGGTGCCGACGGCGCTCTCGACGGTGACGGAGCTGTGCGTTCTCGCTTGTCAGCCGATCGTGAGGACACCATCGCCTCGAACTTTGCTGATCGCTCTCCCTGCTGTGCTGTGTTCACCACAGGAACCTCAACAACAACACGATCAAGAGCGTGTCGGACTCCAGCTCGCGCGAAGGCCTCACCAAGCTGTACGTTGGCACGCTCTTGGCCAATTCCAGAAAGCCAACTTGCATACGCTCTGAGTTGAGCGATTGACGTGTGTGCGACTCGCTTCGATACATCCAGGGAGCTGAGGGGCAACAAGCTGAGCAAGTTCGAGGCGTCTTACAAGGATATCACACACCTGTGAGTCCTTTTGTGCTTGAACGACGGGTTGGAAGAAGGCGATCGTGATCTGATGGCGTTGCTTCTGTGCATGGCAGGGACCTCTCCCTCAACGAGCTCACCGAGGTACCGGAGGTCATCGAGAAGTTCAAGAAGCTCGAGACTCTGTGAGTGCACGCGTGCGTGTGTGTGTGGCTCCGATCGTGCGATGGCATGGACCAAGCGACTGACGACTCCGCGCTTGTTGTGTGTGCAACAGCATTCTCAGCGGTAACAAGATCACGAAGCTCTCGCCAGTGCTCTTCAAGCTCCCGAAGCTCCAAACCCTGTACGTGCTACATACTTACATCTCGAGACAGACAGGAGCGCTCTCATGCTGACGCTTCCCCCTCACTCGTGTTCGCGATCAAAGCCACGTTAGCGAGAACCCGATGAAGGACCTCACGCTCACGAAGGCTCAGGCCGAGGTGTTCAAGAACCTCAAGTTCCTTATCATCGACTACGAGGACGTGAAGACTGGCTGCTCTGCCGGCCAGGAGGTGAAAGTGGGCTTCACGAAGTTCTGCATCTCGGAGACGGGGAGTTCTAAGACCAAGGGCATCCACGTCCGTCAGCACCACCACCACCACCACCACCGTCACCACCAGAACGCCGAGGGCGAGACCACGGCGCAGGTGGCTGAGATTGCGGCGGCGGTAGCGACTGGCGAGAAGACGGCCGAGAAGGAGGAGGCTCCGCTTCAGGAGGTCAGCACGCTGCTCTCGGCGATCAACACTGCGAAGGAGGATGCCGTTGCTTCGGGCAAGAGCAGCGCGGCCGACAACGAACTCGTGATCGCGCTGAGCAGCGCGGCAGGCGGCTTCATGGCGGTGGTCGTCGCGATCCTCGCGGTGGCGATCAACAAGAAGCGCCGCGCGGCTTCGGCGACGACGGCGGAAGCAGCTGCGGATGCGGCCACGACCGAGGTCGATGAGGAGCAGAAGACTGAGGCGAAGAGCTCGGACACGGCGGACAGCGCGAGTCTGTAAGCAGAGGAGGCAGTTTGTGTACGAGAGCGTGGTCGTCGATGGCGACAGCAGTGGCGGTGAGCAGCCTCAAACCGAATGAACGAAGCGCCGTTGATTTCGAGCGTTGCTTTTCCGCCGCTGTCACAGGTTGCAACACGTTGCACTCGCACCTTGTCCTGATTTATTTCGCTGAAGGGTTCAAACCCTTCAGCGAAATAAATCAGGTCAATGGGTGACACCTGATGATGCAAATCACGCACGCCAGCCGCGATCTTCGCGGACCTCCGGGGCGCTCGCCACTCGCCAATCTGCAATCTGCGTTTGGACGCCGCCAACCTGCGCGCCAACCGGCTGAACTGCTGAACCAGCGATGACGACGCGCACCGCAGCGCTGGTCGTCGCGGCCCTCGCGGCGGCGCTCCTCCCGTCCCCGCCGCTCGCGCGCGCCGCGGAGCTCTGCTCCCTCGAGCCCAACACGCTGCTCTTCGACTGCGACGCGCTCTGCGGCGCGACCGCCAAGTCCAAGCCGCCATGCATGCGCTCGAACGGGTCGTGCGCCGTCGAGTGCTTCCCGGCGGCCATGCAGGTGGACAAGGAGTCCAAGACCAACTACTTCGCGTTCCTCGTGCCCTTCACCGCCGGCTCGGCGGCCGCGAACGCGAGCGCCGCCGCGCGCAACGTGAGCGCGAACGGCACCAGCGCCGACACGATCAGCGTCTCGTCGCTCTTCGCCGCCAAGAGCAACGACGAGCTCAAGAAGATCGCGCAGCTCAAGGTCCCGGCGACCACCACCGGCGCGTGCGTGCTGCACCCGTCGTCCGCCCGGCAGCGCGACTGCCGCGACAGCGCTGCTGACTGACGAGCGTTGCTGCGTTGCTGGATTGTGTGGACGGCGTGCAGGGTGATCCGCGGCGGCCCGGCGCTGAACGAGACCGTGAAGGGCAGCGTCGCGACTGTCGAGTTCGCGCCGGACTTCCTCGGCAAGAGCCGCCAGGTCGTCTCGCTCGAGCTCATCAACCTCAACATGTCGGTGGCGGCAGCCAAGCTCCTCGAGAAGCTCTCGACCTCCAAGCTCAACAAGCTGAGCCTCTCGAACGGGCTGCTGAGCGAGTTCCCTATGAGCGCGCTCAAGATCAAGTCGCTCCGGACGCTGTGCGTGGCGCTGAGAGGCTGAGAGGCGCATGTGCGACGCGGTGGATCGCTGACGATGGCTGCCGCCTCGCTCGGTGTACAGGGTGCTGAGCTTCAACAACATCGCCAAGCTCAACGACAGCATGAAGTCGACGACCCTCGCGCACCTGTGAGCGCTGCGTCGCTGCGGTCGTTCGAGACATCGCGCAGAGTTCACTGACTGACGAGCCTGTTGCTGCTTGCGACGACGCCAGGGACCTCACGGACAACGGCATCGCAGAGATGCCGAAGAAGACGATCCTTGCCGGACTCAAGGGCTTGTACGACCCCGACGCGCTGCTGTCTTGCGTTGATGCTGTCTTGTATCGATGGTGCTGACGCCTCGACGCGTGTGATCGGTCTCTGTTGCTATGCAGGGTCCTCGCGAAGAACGGGATCACGACTGTACCGGTCGACAGCGCGAGGATCGGGCTGCTGGAGCTGTGCGTGACAGGCGATGTCTCGACGCTGTCGTGATGTGGCGGATCGGATCGGATCGGTGGGCTCACTGCGTTCGTCGTTGCTCGTTGTCGTTCGCAGGCACCTGAACGACAACAAGATCACCAAGTACGACGCCACGAACAAGGACCTCATCTACCTGTATGTGGTTGTTTGTTTGGGAGTCGTGTCGAGTTGCCGTGTCCACTGCTCGCGACTCACTCGCACTGGTCGCTTGCTCACTGCAGGGATCTGTCGGGCAACCAGCTCACGGAGGTGCCAACTTCGGTCGGGTTCCACCGGAAGCTCAAGAACCTGTGAGTAGACCGATCGATCGATCGATCGTCGTGCTGCATGCTCCATTTACTGTATGTCCGGACTCATGAGTGCGCCTCTCGCCTTCAGATTCCTCTCGCGCAACAAGTTCACTTCGTTCCCGACGAACTGGACGTTCTCGTCCCTCGAGTCGCTGTACGAGCCGCCATCCTCCTCTCGTGAACCAACGCGCCGAGTTCTGATACCAGGAGCCTCACTACCGATCGGCTGTGCTGTCGGTGTCGCCTAGGGATGTCGTGGACAACCAGCTGACCGCGTTTGAAGCCAAGCTGACGAGTCTGCAGAAGCTGTACGTTCTGACACTGGAGCACGCAGAGAACGGGTCCGTCGTCTGAACTGGTGTATGCGCTTCCAGCGATCTGAGCGGCAACAAGCTCAAGACGATCCCGCCAGTCATCTTCACCATGACGAAGCTCAAGACGCTGTACGCTGCTGCTGCTGCTGTCACTCGCCAGCAATGCGCTGGGCTCAAACTGACTCGTGTCTGCTGCTGCTGCTGCTGTGGCTTCCCCACCAGCCTCCTCGCGAACAACTCGATGCAGGACATCACGTTCACGACGGACCAAGCCAAGTTCTTCACCAAGCTCGAGAACTTCGCGTTCGACACCAAGTACCGCCGCACCGACTGCACAGGCGCGAAGGAGATGAAGATCCACAACTTCACGTACTGCATCGTGGACGCGCCGGCGGGTGGGAAGTCCAAGGGCGCTCACGTCGTGCTCCACCACCACAAGAACCACCACAAGCACCACCGCAAGAGCCACAAGCACCAGCAGGAAGGCGAGGACGAAATCCCGACGCAGGAGCCGACTGAGGCGGCGCAGGAGGCGGCGCCGGAGAGAACCGAAGAGCCCACCAAGCAAGCCGACAAGCCTGTCAAGGAAACCAGCACCTCGTTCTCGGCCATCGACCCTACGACTGCCGCTGCAACTACTGACAACGACAGTGGCAGTATGGCTGCGATCGGAATGATCGGTGCTGTCGCCGGCTTCCTGGTGGTTGTGGTTCCTGTCGTCGCAGTCGCGTTGAAGCGCAAGCAGAAGCGCCGCGCTGCCGCGCCGACCGACGAAGCTGCGGCGACGGAGGTGACAAACGAGGACGAGAAGAGTGCGAAGAACGAGGACGCGGATGCGAAGAGCGCTGGCGAGAGTGGCGAGGAGGAGGATGACGAAGCGCTGACAGTGAGCGTGTGAGGCTCCGGGGGCGGCGGTGGTGTGCGGTGTACCTACCAGACGCAGTGCAGTGTACTAACCTACCTACCAGACGCAGTTCTACGTAGTGTCAGTCAGTTTGGTGTCTTGGATGCGAGCAACGAAGCGAACGCTTCAGCATCTCGGGTGCGCTTCTCTATGTACTTAGTACTTCTCACAGGCTACCTCCTATTGCGCCTCGCAGCGGATCGCCTGGTGCGTCGGAAGCGCACGGCTTGTAGAGGAAGTCGACGCCGTTCACGAGCTCGCCGAACATGAGCAGCTCGTCGTCGGCTTCGGCGATCGACGGGAGCAGGTCGTCCAGCGCGTGGCCGTCGTCGTCGCCCAGGAGCTCGTCGTAGCTGCTGCTGATCTCGGGCGGCGCGTCGTTCGGATCGCTCTGCTCCACCGCTTCTTCGCCGCCGGGAGACGCGTCAGCACCCGTCGGGTTGGCGTCGCCACCGCCCGACATGTCGTCGTCCTCGTCCTCTGCGCCGCCGTCCTCCTCGTCGGACTCTTCCTCGCCTGACTCGCCCTGCTTGCTGCTCGCGTCCGTCGAGACGACCTCGATGCGGTCGTGCGCGACTGGGTACTTGTCCGCGTCCTCGCGGAGCGCGACGATGACCACCGGGAACTCCACGACAGCTTTCCGCTTGAGGTTGCTCTCGAGCGAGAGGCGGCCGTCGAGTCGGTAGTACTGCGGCTGCGACGCCGGCGTGAACTCCTTCCGCAGCAGCAGCAGCACGCGCTCTTCCCAGTCGGCGACCGCGTACTTGCGCAGCTTGCCGCGGATCGTCGCGTTCTCCTGCAAGCCACAAGCGCACACGCGAGCGCAGCAGAAAGCGAGTGAGCTTCAGGTACACACGAGGTCACAGCACAGGGCTCGGCGAGACGCGCACCGGACGCTTGGCCAAGTACTGCGCCAGCAGCGCGAACGGCGTCTGCGCGTCCTCCGCCTTCGCCTCGAGCAGGCTCACGGGCGCGTCGGCGCTTGCGAACGCCCACTCGACCCGCCAGAAGAGCTGCTCGCGGCGCGCATCCACGTGCGACGTGTTGCGCACGCGCTTGCTCATCCCGGGCGCCAGCAGCGTCAGCGCCACGCCGCGCTTCGCCGCGTGCTGCACCAGGAGCTGGCACGGCACGGGGAAGCGCGCGAGCCAGTCGCTCGACACGTGCGGGTTGATCGCTTTGGCAGCCGCCTGCTTACCCTTCGGCGCGACCTTGCGCTTCTTCGATCCGGACTGGCGCGCGGCGGCGGCGGCCCCGAGCTGCGACCGCGACCGCGCGGCGCTGCTCGTCGAGCGCGCCACCTCCTCCAGGAAGAAGAAGTCTGTTCCCACCCATTGCGTCGCGTGAGCCCCTCCGGTTCCTGACACAGCAGTCAGTCACTCTACCAACCCAGACGCACCGCTCGAGAGGTTCGCGTCCGAGAACTGCTTGAGCGCCACGAACTGCGTGCGATCGCGCTTGCCATCGCACTCGAACTGGCGGCGCGCATGTTGTGATGGTTAGTGCAGCGAAGTGGCGGGCGCCGAGCAGGCAGAGAGCAGCGGCGACGCACCGCGCGCTTGTGCTCGAGGCAGCAGGCGAGCGAGCACGTGACGCGCTCGCAGCGCGGGCAGCGGTACTTGACGGCGCTGGCGGCGCACGCGACGCACGCGAGCGGCTGATTCGCGTCGCTCTGGACGCCGAGCAGCTCGTCGCTCGGCTGCTGCTGCTGCTGTTGGAGGAGGGCGTTGTGAGCCGGGGACTCGTCGCGCGGCCGCTTGCGCTGCTCGTGGGCGTCGCGCAGGTCGCTGCTGCCACTGCCGGTTATGTCGTCGTCGTGCTGAGCCATCGGATATCTGAATGGCTTACGACTGTTCGGATTTCTCTATCACTTGGTTTTATCACTAAAGTACTTGCGGGTTTGAGCGTTTTCGCCAACGCAAGCCAATCAATCACTGGACTGACGCATCGAGCAGCTCTCCAGCAGCAGCAGCAGCAGCAGCAGCAACAGCAGCAGCCCACGACACCCACCGCCGCAAGAGCACAGAGCACAGAGCACTGAGCAGATTGCAGTAGCGCCATGTCGGTGGACATCGAGATCGACGAGAGCAAGCTGTGGGACCCCGTGGAGCGGCAGGCGTACATGGACGCGCTGCCGGAGATGTCGCTCTTCGAGGACCACATCGTGGAGGGCGACACGATGGTGGCGGCCATCCAGGCGCTGATCGAGGAGGGCGAGACGGCCGAGAGCCTCGCGCTGCACTGGAAGAACCGCGGCAACAAGGCGTTCGCGGACGGCAAGCGCAACCGCCGGTACTTCCCGGACGCGCTCAAGTTCTACAGCGACGCGCTCGCGTTCGCGCTCAAGGCGCTCGCGCTGCCCGCGGACGAGCGCGACGCGAGCTTCAACATGCCCGAGCTCGCGAGCGTGATCTACAGCAACCGCGCGGCCGTGCACCTCGAGCTGCGCAACTACGCGAGCTGCCGCTCGGACGCCGCGCTCGCGCTCCGCCACGACCCGAGCGCCGTGAAGGCGTACTACCGCGGCGCGAAGGCGTCGCGCATGCTGCGCAAGCCGGACGACACGCTGCGGTACTGCGCCGAGGGGCTCAAGCGCGAGCCGGAGAACAAGCTGCTGCTGGCGCTGCAGAAGGAGGGCAAGAAGCTCGTGCAGGAGATCAAGCTCGAGACGTACAAGAAGGAGCTCGAGCACAAGAAGCGCCGCGCGCGTACGGACCGGTACCGGGAGCTCTGCGAGGCGCGGTCGGTGCGCGTCGGCCGCGTGCTGGTCGACGACGAGCGCGTGCGGCAGTTCGAGGGCAAGGCCGAGGTGGACGCCGCGTCGGGCGTGCTCGTCTGGCCCGTGCTCTTCCTCTACGACGAGCACAACACGTCCGACTTCGTGCAGGCGTTCGGCGAGCACGACGCGTTCATCGAGCACCTGGCCAACATGTTCCCGGAGGACGGGCCGTTCTGCGACTGGGACGCGCAGCACGCGTACGTGGCGTCGCAGCTCGTGGTGTACGCGGCGGCGGACGTCGTGGTGCCGTTCGCGAGCGCGGACGAGTGGCACGTGGCGCTGAGCGGCGAGGCGGAGAGTGACGACGACGAGGTGCGGCGGCTGCGGCGCGACGAGCAGCTCGACGCCAAGGCGCAGGTGTGGCTGAGCGTCTCGCCGTTCTGCACGCTGCAGCAACTGCTGAGCCACCGGCAGTACGTGGTGCCGGGCATCCCGGTCGTGAACGTCTTCGTGCGCGGCTCGCCGGCGCTCGCAGACTTCCTGCGCCGCATCGAGCACAAGGTCGTGGCGCTCGAGTCGGAGCAGCTCTAAGGGTCGGAACGTGAATGGTGTGCTGGTCTGTGCGTGCGTTGCTTCGAGAGAGGGCGGCATGTGCCGATGATCCAAGCTGCATGTAGTAACCCGACCAGACGTGAAGCGTACCCAACGTAACCTGTTCGGGTTTACTCGGGTTACGCACCTCCCAGATCCGCTTTCATTCGCAGCATACTCAATCCAAGTCACTTTTGAACAGCACGCGAAAAATGGTAGGCGGCCACTCGTCTCGGCGTGCCGCCCGGCGTGGCGCGTCTGGTGCTCGCGCTCGCCTCTCGCCCACTGACCGCCGCTAACGCAACGTCTCTCTGTCTCTCTGTCTCTCTCTCTCTCTCTCTGTCTCTGTCTCTCTCTGTCTCTCTCTCTCTCTCTCTCTGGGTGTCTGCGCGCGCAGTCCGGGCTGATCCTGAACCCGAAGCCGTTCCTCGCGGGGCTCACGGGCAAGGCCGTGGTCGCGCGGCTCAAGTGGGGCATGGAGTACCGCGGCGTGCTCGTGTCCGTGGACTCGTACATGAACCTGCAGCTCGCCGACACGGAGGAGTTCATCAACGGCGAGCCGGCCGGCAACCTCGGCGAGGTGCTCATCCGCTGCAACAACGTGCTCTTCGTGCGCGGGCTGCGCGACGACGAGGTGGCGCTCAAGGCGTAGAGGCCGCCAGCTGCTTCGGGGCGGGCGGCTGCGGACGACGACGACGACGGGGAGGAGAAGGAGAAGGACGCCGAACGGAGCTCCTCGTCGGGAGGCGGGCGATCTATTCGTATATGCGCGTTCGTTGATATGCGGATGGGTGGGAGCGTCGCGACACTCGCACGTCTTGCTGGGCGTGAGCTCACTTCTCGCGGAACGCGTTCGGTTTGGTCTCTGCCTCGATCCACTTGAGCTCGTTGAGCGGCCAAATCTGCCGCGCAGCACGAAGCGCTGTGAGCAAATGAGCAACCGGCCGTCGGCGCAGCAGCCAGCAGCGAGCGCGACTCACGCGCATGACGACGCGGCCCTGGATGAGCGCGTACGGCACCGGCCCGTAGTAGCGCGAGTCGTGCGAGTCGTGCTTGTTGTCGCCTTCGAGCCACACGTGGCCCTTGGGGATCTGTTCAGCCGTACGTCCGTCAGCTCCGCCGCCTTCACGCACTCTCGCGCTCACTCGGGAGCTCCTCACCTTGTGGAACTCCACCTCGGACGACGAGTACCGCGGCCGCACGCACACCGTGTCCCCCTCCTGCGCTCGGACACCACGTTCAACAAGGCGCCACATACCAAACACCTACATGCACACACTTGTCGCGCCGCACCTCGCCGATGATGCGCTTGCAGACCGTGTGGCGCGGGTTCGAGACGGACTTGGCGATCACGACCTCGCCGCGACCGAGGCGGCGCACGCGCGGCGAGAGCTTGTCGAGCAGCACGATGTCGCCGTCGCGGTTGAGCGTCGGCAGCATGGACGGCCCCACGCACTTGATGGTGTCCACGGCCTGCAGCAGGCAGAAGGACACGCCCGCGAAGCGCGCGAAGCTCGCGAGCACGGCGCCGACCTCCGCGAGCGCCATCGTCGCTGTCACTTTTCTGCTGCCACTGCTCGCTAAAGCGAGGTCGCACTTAATAGGACACGTCCTGTACGCGGGTACACGAAAGGACGCGAGCGAGCGAGAGAGAGGCGTTGAGAGGCGATCACGATGGACGGCGAGACGGAGGGCGAGAGGAAGGAGGAGAAGAGCGGGGCGGCCATCGGCTTGCTGGACGAACTGCTGGGCGCGGTGCAGGGAGAAGCAGCGAGAGGTGGGTCGACGGACGCGATGGAACCGACTGCCGATGCGAAGAGCTCACGTTGGTTGGTGCTGCAGGTGGCGATGCAGCAGCAGGCGGCGGCGATGTGGCTGAAGAAGAGGGTAGCGATCTTGCGGACGAGGCCCTCGAGTTCGACGACGCGCTGGACGACGACAGTCACGACGGGGGAGCGAGCGGTGGGGATGATGCGGATGGGTCAGTTCGAGGCGAGTGGAGTGGCGCGAGGGAACTGACGCGCGTGCCTCCAGATGCGGTTGTCGGCGTCCACGAAGGAGTAGCAGCTCTCGGCGTATTGAACGGTAAGGAGAAGCGTCGCTACGCCTTCAGACTGCTGAGGAGTGTGTGCTGATTAGGTGAACGTCTCGCCACATGAGCAGATCTGCTGGACACGGTGCAACGCGATGCCGATGACGCGCCACCCCTTCACGTGACCCTGGACGAGGACGAAAGCGCTGTCGAGTCCTTTCAAGCTGTCACACACGACGCTGCTGCGACTGAAGACAGTGGTGAAGAGTTGGAGGAATCGAGAGACAACGATGCAGCCGAACCGATGCTCGTGCCTCCAGATACTGCAGGCGGGATGCCAGAGGAAGAGTCTGCTCTCGCCTCACAAGAAGGCGAGGCTACTGCTCTCGATGCGGTGGACAGCACGGAAGCGCCAGCAGCAGACTCGATCGTTCAAGAAGAGCAACTGGCGTCGCAAGCTCCAGCCGCTTCCAAGGAGCCACCAGCGTTCATGGACAAGGCACCCGAGCTGCCGGTGCTTCCTCCTCCAGCGCCGATGGGACTTGCGGTGGTTGTCGGCTCAATGGTCCCAGCCAGCGCTGGAGACGATGAGGACGATGACTCGGATTCTCAAGACGAAGACGACGACGAGCACCCGGTCCTCTCGCCACCGCTGATCCTGGGGGATCTCAGCGACGACGAAGACGACGATCAGCTGGAAGTCGATCCTGCTATCGCCGGGACCATCGAGGCGCAGCCTGCGAGCGCAACGCCTGCGAACGTTGCGGGCCTTCACGAGACGAAGGAGTCGGATCTGCTCGCCGCACTGCCGATCCCGAAGCCAACAGCAGCAGCAGCAGCGTCCAGTGATGAGATCGAGTTCTCGTTCGCCGACGAAGTGCGAGCAGCGCGCGTGGTCGTTTCGCCCAGCTCGGTCGAAGAGCCGTCGAAGCGCGGCAGCAAGGCGTCAGGGCCGCTGGACGACTCTGTCGAGAGCGCGTTCGGGATCAGCTACACCAGCTTGAGGAAGAAGCGCGGCGAAGGAGACTCGATCGACCCCGACGGGTACTCGCTGCCGAGCGCGTCTGCGTTCCCAGACGAGAGGGAGTTCGAGAGCGAACTGAGCCTGTCCACCGACGTCTCGCTCTCAGTCAAAGCTATGGCGCACTCGGCGACGCTGGCGGACGCCACCAACGACGACGATGACGACGAGTTCGGTCCTGTCGCTTCGTTGTCGACTGCTGCTGGTGCTGCGATCGAACCCGTGTCGCCGCGGTCGTTCGAGACGCGACAGGCTTCGTTACAAGCTCGACGAGCGCAGGACGAAGAGTACATCATCGAGGAGCTCAAGAAAGCGACCGACGAAGAGAAGTCGCTGAATGAGACCGATCAGCAGCTTGGCGGTGCTGCAGCTCCAGCGACGGCACCGCTAGTCGCGCAAGCTGTCGAGTCTGGAAACGCGCTCACGCTGCGCGAGCTCCACGGGATCTACAAGCGCGGCCTCGGCGACCAAGGCGTTCTGCTCGACGAGAACGAAGACAACGACAGCAAGCGTAGCAGAGCGCCGCATGCGGCAGCCTCGAGCGACCCCACGCCGCTGTCCGTCATGGGCCGGATCCTGAGCAAGCCGTCGATGGTGGCAGAGGCGATCACCGAAGAGGACGGCGACGACGACGAAGGTGGCGGCGACACCGAGGAGAGAGGCGGCGCCACCGCGAGCAAGAAGAGCGACGGAGCCACGAGCCAGGCAGACGAACGCCGCAGCAGCCACAGCACGGACGGCTCGCAAGACTGGCGCGAGATCGAGCTCACCCACCACCCGCAGGCAAGAGACCCCGTGTCGAGAGCGGAGGGCGGCGTCACAGACTCCCAGAGCGCTCAGGACTCCAAGCCGATCACGACCTTCAAGATCTCGTTCCAAGAGGCCTTGGACTACTGCGTGCAGGCAGACGCGTTCCTGCAGCACCGCGACACGATCGTCCCGGAAGACTTCGGGGAGACCGGACGGTCGTGCTTCGCGTGTTTCTCGCCGCGTCCGAGGCTCATGTTCCCAGGCGCGACGGAGGAGCGCGACCGCGTCTTCTGCGTCGCCGCCACCGGCTTCGACGCGTGCAGCGACGTGTTCGCCCGCGTGCTCCAGACGCTCTACACCAAGCTGACGCGGACGCAGCGCGAGGTGCCGCGCTCGGGCTCGCACTGGGAGGACATCGGGTTCCAGGGGAACGACCCGGCGACGGACCTGCGCGGCTGCGGCGTGCTGTCGCTGCTCCAGATGCTGTTCCTCGTCGACAAGCACGCCGAGCTGGCGCTGCGCTTCCACAGCCTCTCGCAGCACCCGACGCGCCACTTCCCGCTCGCGTGCACGCTCATCAACGTCACACTGCAGTGCGTGATCGCGCTGCGCAGCGGCGCGCTCTACAAGGAGTGCAACAGGCAGTCGAGCGTCTTCGGCGCCGTCAACTCGGTACGTGCTGTCGCGGCGGCTGCAGGCTGCTGCTGGCTGCTCGTTCGTCTCTTCCTCCTCGTCGCCGTCTCACGAGGTGTGCGCTGTGCTGCTCTCGACGCAGTTCTACGTCGCGCTCGCGGCGGAGCTCATGGACGAGATCCAGTCGAGTCCCGACGCGATCCCGATCATCATGAAGGACGTGCTCGACGACGGCCGCGCCAACCCGGACCGCGTGCTCGAGCAGTTCGCCAAGGCGCACGAGGCCGGCGCGCAGGCACCGGCGTCGCCCCGCAAGCCCCGCGAGACGAGCCCCGAGATCGCGTTCACGGAGATCGCGCTCCAGTCGCCCTCGAGCGACGAAGACGACGCGTGACTGCGGAGCTGCGAGCGAACTGCAGTGTAGCAAGCGAACTAGTGAATGAAGGAGAAGCTGCGTGACACTAGGGAGCGAGCGTCGTGTGTGCCGTCACGACAGCCTACAGATCCGTCTTAGGGCCGACAGAGTTGACGCCGTCGCCGCCCATCGCGTCGCCCAGGTCGACGTCCTCGAGGATGTCCTCGCTCCGGTTGATGCTGATGCTCATGTCGACCTGGTTCTCGCCGATGGCCGCGGCGTCGAGGCTGCCGTCGAGGCGCTCGGCCGGGTACGTGCCCGACCTCCTCGCGCTCACCTTGCTAGCGTCGCTGGCGAAGGTCCCATTCGCAGGCTCAGAGTTCGCTTCTGGCGGCGGTGTCGACTCTGCTGCTGTTGCTGGCGTCGTGTTTCCTGCGCCTGCGCTGGACGCTGGGGCTCTGACGTCGTCGTCGTCATCGGCGCCGTGCTTCGCCGCCCACTCGGCCTTCCACTGCGCGATCTCCTGCTGCTTCTTGTCCGCTGCCGCTCTCGCCGCCGCCGCGCGCACGGCGTCCTCCGAGTCGGCGGACGGGAGCGGCGGGCTCTTGGGGCGACGGCCGACGCGCGTCGGGCTCTGCAGCCCCTGCTTCGCCTTGCTGTCCGCGCTCACGACGTGGCTCTTCTTGGTCTTCTTGGAGCGCCGCAGGCACCGGCACTTGAGCATGCGCGCGCAGAGCCCGTCGTTCCCGTTCTCGAGGATGAAGTCGTACGTGCCCGAGCCGATCCAGAGCAGGTACGTGTGGAAGCCCGCGAGCAGGAAATACGAGTTCGCGAGCGACAAGCAGAGCGCGTTGTGGACCCAGAGCAGCGCGCGCACCGGCTCGTGCCAGTCGGCACTGAGCCGGGTCTGCACCTCGCCGAACCAGAGCGTCGCCATGAGGACCCCGACGACCGCCTGCCCGAGCGTCTGCAGCGTCGCCGAGACCACGAGGCAGTAGAACGCCTCGTAGTTGCTCTCGCCGATGCACGTGTTGAGCCACGTGCAGTGGTGGTCCAGGCCCGGGCTGTTCTTGCAGCAGATCGTGCAGTACCGCGTCGCCTTGGCTGGCACGCGGAAGCAGCCGGGCGACGCCGTCTTCTGTTCGGAGGAGCGAGCGAGGCGCATCGACACCGACGTGCGTTAGTTGGTCCACGAGCGAGCGAGCGGCCGTCGCGACTCCGACTCACTCGAGCGCACGCCTACCGGCTCGGCCGAGTTCCTCGACTCGCAGATCGCCCAGGACGCGAGCACAAGCAGGACGAGCGCGGCGTTCGGGAGGAGGATCGCGAGGCACTGGCACGAGAGCGAGAGCGAGAGAGTGAGAGGGACAGAGCGAGTGTGAGCGCCTCGTGCTGTGCTGCTCCCCACGAGTCTGCAGCTGCTCGCACCTTGTCGTGGTCCAGCAGCTTGGCCACGAACGCGACGAAGCACTGCACGTGTGCGGCATCTCCGTCAGCGACTCGCAAGCACCAGAGCGAGCGAACCAACCAACCAACCAGGCAGACAAGAGCGCAAGGCGACGCACGCTCATGAGCAGCGGCTGCAGCACCCAGCTGACCACTTGGTCCTTGGAGAACGGCTTCTCCCAGCCGTTCGTGCGCATCGTACGCAGCAGCAGCAGGAAGGAACGAAGGACGCGCGAGGTGTCGGCGGCAGCGAGCGCGTTCGGCAATCTGCGCACTTGCTGCGCTACGAGCGACTCGGCCGTGTCTTCCTATGTCTGTCAGCACAGCTCGCGTCGCCTCCAAAGACGTCCGACAAGACGCAGCGAACGCATGCGAGGACGCGGGGAGGAAGATGCGAAGGCGTCCTGAGGAGCTAAATACGCGCCACCATGCGCTTCTCATTCCGCGGACACTCAGAGCGGTGTGCGCACGAGCTCGCTGGGCGTCTTGCTGCTCTCCGCGGCGACCGTGGCCTTCGTGATCGCGATGACGCTCGACCAGTTCTCGAGCACGCGCAGCGACACTAGTAGCAACAACAAGAGAGAGCGCATGAAGCCGCTCGCGTGTCATGAATGAAAAGAGAGAGAGAATGAGCTCCACACGCCCGTAAACGCACGCACGCACGCTCGTTCTGCTGGTTGAGCTGCGCGAGCTTGGCGTCCATGGCGTTCAGGTACCGCACGAGGTCCGCGGACGAGTCGCGCAGCGCCTCGAGCGCCGCGACCTCCTCGTTCTTGCTGGTCGCCATTTCAAGTTTCTTGAAAATAACGGTTTGTAGATTTACGAGATATTATTTATGAAAAACACAAAACTTTCTAATTCTGAATTGACATTTTAGACAGGCGTGTTTGAATCATTTCAGACATTTATTTACATTTCGGACATATGAATTTCTCGACATTGATGACTCCTAGTTTGAGATTATTTAAAGAATTTTGTATTAGCATACTGGAAGTGACAATAAAAATTCTACTCTCTTAACTAACAGCACGGTGGCTCGGTTTGTACACGTACACTTTCATCAAGTCAAACTCTTGTATCTGCCCCTTTATGGCTGGATGTCTCTTTCATAAGAAATGTTCAAGAAGTCACAAATTGTAAAATAATGTCAAAAACGACCTTTATGACACACTTGTCTAAAATGTCAAAGACGGAATTCTAAAGTTGCAGTTATACGCATATGCTTTCCATAAATTACATTGAGTGGCACAGCGCCAAGGGCTCCAGCAAGTTCGGCGCACATACAAGATGAACACGGCAGACGAGCAGCTCTACGTGCCGCTCAAAGTGCGGCGGCAGCGCCAGGAAGAGCAGCTGAAGCGGCGCCGGCGCGCGCGACAGGATCAGCTGCGCGCCGAGAGGAGCGCGAGCGACAGTGAGAGCGACAGCGACAGCCGCGCGAAGCGTCCGAAGAAGAAGAGCGCGGTCGAAGGATCGGGTGGTGCTGTCGACGACGCGGACGCGACGGCTCCCGCTGTTGCGACCGCCGAAGACGACGACGACGATGACGGCGACGCCGGTAATGCCGACGACGACGGCGACGCGCTCCGCCCGCACGCGCGCTCGCACGTGAGCCTGCTGGACCAGGCGTACGAGATGCGCAAGCAGCAGGAGGCCGCGGGCGTGAACGTCGACCGCGTGCAGAAGGACACGCAGGAGATCAACATGCTCAAGGAGGCAAGCTACGTGCAGAAGGCGGCGCTCGTGTCGGCGGCCGAGCGCGCCGAGGGCATCCGCTACGCGGCCGCGATGCGCACGACGTGGACGCCGCCGCGCAGCATCGCGCGCATGACGGCCGACGAGTGCGACGCCGTGCGCAAGAAGTGGCACATCCTGGTCGAGGGCGAGGACGTGCCGGCGCCCATCAAGGCGTTCGAGTACATGCGGTTCCCGCCGGCGATCCTCGCGGCGCTCGCGGCCAAGAACATCCGGCGCCCGACGCCGATCCAGGTGCAGGCGATCCCGTGCATCCTCGCCGGCCGCGACCTCATCGGCATCGCGTTCACGGGCTCGGGCAAGACCGTGACGTTCTGCCTGCCGCTCGTCATGCTCGCGCTCGAGGAGGAGAAGAAGCTGCCGCTCGTCGGCCGCGAAGGGCCGTTCGGGCTCATCATCGGGCCCTCGCGCGAGCTCATGCGCCAGACGTTCGACGTCGTCACGCACTTCACGACGCACCTCCTGCGCGCGGGCGAGCCGGAGATCCGCAGCCTGCTCTGCATCGGCGGCGAGGACAAGCGCGCGCAGCTCGAGACGGTCGCGCGCAGGGGCGTGCACATCGTCGTGGCGACGCCCGGGCGCCTCAACGACCTGCTCAAGGCCAAGCAGATGAGTCTGCGCCTGTGCAAGTACATCTGCCTCGACGAGGGCGACCGCATGCTCGACCTGGGCTTCGACGAGGAGGTCTCGACGACGTTCAACCACTTCTCGAGCCAGCGCCAGACGCTGCTCTTCTCGGCGACGATGCCGCAGAAGTTCCAGGACTTTGCCAAGGATGTGCTCGTCAAGCCCGTGCTCGTGAACGTCGGCCGCGCGGGCGCCGCCAACCTGGACGTGATCCAGGAGGTCGAGTACGTCAAGCAGGACGCCAAGATCGTGTACCTGCTCGAGTGCCTGCAGAAGACGAGCCCGCCGGTCGTGATCTTCTGCGAGCGCAAGGGCGACGTGGACGACATCCACGAGTACCTGATCCTCAAGGGCGTCGAGGCGGCGTCGATCCACGGCGGGAAGGACCAGGAGGAGCGCAACGAGGCCATCGCGCTCTTCAAGAACGGCCAGAAGGACGTGCTCGTGGCCACGGACGTCGCCGCCAAGGGCCTCGACTTCCCGGACATCAAGCACGTGATTAACTTTGACATGCCCGCCGAGATCGAGAACTACGTGCACCGCATCGGCCGCACGGGCCGGTGCGGCAAGACGGGCGTCGCGACGACGTTCATCAACAAGAGCGTGCCCGAGTCGGCGCTGTTGGACCTCAAGCACCTGCTCGTGGAGGCCAAGCAGACCGTCCCGCCGGTGCTGCGCGCGCTCGAGGACCCGTACACGGCCGACGCCGGCGGCCTCTCGAACGCCACGGGCACGCAGGGCTGCGCGTTCTGCGGCGGCCTCGGGCACCGCATCACCGAGTGTCCCAAGGTGGATGCGCAGTCGCGCAAGATCGGCGCCGGGCGGCGCGACTACCTCGGCGGCGGCAACGACGGCTACGGCGGCGACAACCTCGGCTAAGGGCGAACGCGGAGAGACGAGTCGTGTGCGGGGTGGGTTGGCTCTTGGTGACAAGTCCTGAGCGCCTGAGCGCATCTCTTGCTCGTACTACCGTAGTATCGACATCGTCCTGCTTGAGTTCGTCATACTGAACGCTCGCGAGTGCTCGTCGAAACCCTACGTGCCAAACCCTACGCTAAAATTTACAAAGTGCCAAACCCAAAGCTGAAATTTACAAAATATCAAACACAATTTGCACGCGTCGCCGGCAATACTAGTTCAAAGAAACCTTTTTACAAAAAATGAGCATACATCTCTTCAAATTACTCTTGAGATTCTGTGATTTATTATTCTAAAATTCATCTTCAAAATGTGCAAGGTTTGGCGTGCCAAACCCTAAGCTGAAATTTACAAAATGTTGCCATGGTGTAAATTCAGGAGGAGCCATCTATCTATTCGTATCGGCCTTACCACGTGCGCGCCGCACTTCAACGTTGCTCGATGGGAACCGCGCTGTCCAGGAACCTCTCGCGCTTGTGGAACCGCAACGAGCGGCGGCTGCTGCTCGTCGGCCTCGACGCGGCGGGCAAGACGACGATCCTGTACCACCTGCGCCTCGGGAAGGCGATCGCGAGCATCCCGACCGTCGGCTTCAACGTCGAGACGATCCGCTACGACCGCTACAAGCTCAACATCTGGGTGCGTTCGTTCGCTCATTCGCTCGTTCGCATCGGACGGTCGATCTCGTGCTTCGCGCCCGTTGTACCAACGCGGTGGTCGAGGGCCACAACTGCGCAGGACGTCGGCGGTCAGGACTCGCTGCGGCCGTACTGGCGCCACCACTTCACCGGAACTCAGGTCCGTCCGTCCGTCGGGTCTCAGGGAGACTTCTGGTTGTTCGTGGACTCATCGCATTCGCCTCGTGCCAGGGGATCGTCTTCGTCGTCGACAGCGCTGACGCCAAGCGCCTCGAGCTCGTCAAGGCGGAGCTCAATGGCTTGCTGCTCGACAGTCAGCTCAAGGTGCGCGTCAAAGGCTCCGATACGCGCGCACTTCGCTCGCTTTCACTCACACACGCTCTCAGGACTCGTGTCTCCTCATCTTCCTCAACAAGAGAGACCTGCCGGACGCGCTGACGGTCGAAGAGCTCACGGCGGCGCTCGACTTCGAGACGAGCTGTCGGGAGAGCAATCGCAAGTTCGCCGTGCAGCCGACGGTCGCGACCACGGGCGACGGGCTCCACGCCGGCATCTCGTGGCTCTGCGAGAACATGGCCGAGCTGTAGCGTGCGTCCGCCTCGTAGAATACAGACCCCCTCCTCCTCGTCACCCACCCACACCACCAGCGCAGACACACGAACACAGAGAGTTCGGGACGACCGAGCGCTTCCGCAGATCGATAGATCGGTAGACTGGGGGCCGCCGGACAAGCGGCCGACGCGCTCGCCGGCTGCCCGAACGACGGGGAACTAGTAGCGAGAGTGCGGGGGCTAGTGGAGCTTGTCTTGGGGCTCCCAGTCCCGCGAGAACGCGATGCCCTCGTACTTATGTCCGCCCGGCAGCTCCGTCTCCTCGAGCAGCACGTTGCCGTCGATGTCGAACACGGTCAGGAACGACGTCTGGAGGTTCTCGACGTCGATCTCGACGCTCTTGATCGCCACGATGACGGTGTCGCCCGTGCGCGGCAGGAACTTGAAGGACGAGAAGCCCCGCAGCGGCGTCACCTTGCCCACCTCGCGCACCTCGATGCTGCTGAAGTCCTCGCTCGCGATCACGAGCTTGTTCGAGCCGCGCTTCTCGTCCAGCATGTCGTTGTACGCCTCCGTGCTCACGCGGCGCGGCAGGATGAACCACTGCCGGTGCGCGCTGCTCCACTCGATCGCCTCGTGCACGACGTAGCCCGGCCAGTCGGCGCCGAGCGCCGTGCGCACGCGCGCAAAATGCGCGGTCCAGTCCTCGTGGCGCACGTCGCCGTGCTGGTCCATGACCGCGACCCAGAGATTCGAGTCGCCGAGCACGTTGCCGTTGTTGTCCGTGAACTCCTTGCCGACGCTGCCCATGTAGAGCTCGTCGTCCTTGACCGTGGCCCACTCGTGCTTCTGGCCCTTGCCGGCGACGCCGTCGCCCTCCATCACGATGTGCTCCGGGATTGCCTGGATCTTCTTGCCGCCGCCGCCCTCGAAGTTCTTGAGCCGGTACACGATGCCCGTGCGGTCATCGAACGCCAGGAGCTTGCCGCCGAACCACGCGAGCTCGCTGAGCTCGAAGCCCCGCCCGGCCTCGTTCATCGTCGTCGTGAACTTGCGCTTCTCGCCCCACTGCACCGCGTACTCGTCTTTCTGCAGTATCTCGTTCACCGCGATCTTGAGCGTCGCGTGCTGCAGGAACGAGTAGTACAGCGGCTTGCTGCTCGTCTCGTCGCGCGACTGCTTGTCCAGGTCCGCGACGACCACGAGCCCGAACGAGTCCGGGCGCGGCAGCGGCGGCTCCGGCTCGCGGCGCAGGTGCGGCTTGCTCGCGCTCGCGGCCGGCTCGACGGCGACGGCCGGGCTCGCGCTCGTGGCCGGCTCGTACGCTGGGTAGCTCTTCACGCCGCCGTTGTGGTGCGAGAGCAGCGACGTGGACGAGACCGAGAGGAACATGAAGAGCAGCAGCGCCGCCATGCATGCGACCGCGCGGTTGCGCGTGAGCGTCGAGCTGAAGGCGGCGGCGGCGTGCGCGGGCGGCGAGCCCAGCAGCCCGGCGCTGCTGCGCACGCCGCTCGCGTTGGTCGCGCCGCTGCCGCTGTTCATGCTGGCGGTGGCGATCGGTGGCGGTCGCGAGGGCGGAAGCGGCACCCAGGGCGAGTCGTCCGCGGAGCTCGTCTTGCGCTTCTTCTGCTTCTGCGAGTCCGGGCCACCGCTGCGCAGCACGGGGAGCATCCACTTGCGAGCGCGTGGCGAAAATGAGTCGGGAATGGAGGCAGCGGATGGAGGGGGTGCCATGAGGCTACTTAGAGCCGAATGTTTGGTAGCATCCGTGCTGTTTATGAACAAATTGATGCGCTTGAACGCGTTATGTGCGATTTAGGTGCTGCGAGTAGCTCGCGATTCGCTTCAGTTCTCAACCAGGTTTTGCGATGGTCGTCGTCGCGATGGCGAGCGACTGCTTCTGCGCGCCAGTAGATCTTCGCGAGTGCCGTGCGCTATCGCTCTCTCGACGGCGGCTTCGGGCAATACTCTGCTCGGAGGTGGACACCCGTCTCAAGTTCGTCGACGCACCGCTTGTTTTACCGACAGGGCGAAGCGCATCGAGATCAGCCTCCTCGACATTGTCCTCCTCGACCAACGAATGGCGGATGCCGTCACGAAGCGAGCAAACGGATCCAGTACAAGCGCGTGATGGCATGCAAGAAGACCCGAGGCGGCCGCAACGCCATCGATCGCATGTGTCGAGATCCCGTGATTTGAATCAACCACAGCTGGTTGGTATCACAGACCCGCAGCCTGAAGCGACGAAGTCGAGGTCCTCTCTTCCCTCCCGTGCCTCGACACTCAACGAAGACGCGAGGTGAAGCGAGCAGCTCATTCCGGAATCTGCGACTATCGAGTCGACTCGGTTCCCCTCCTGCGCGATCAGCCAAGTCGATGAAGGTCTTCGCCCCAGTTCTCGCGCTCGCTCGCTCTCGCCGCCGTGGCGTCCTACTCGGATGTCCGCGCCGACGCCTCCGTCGCCGCTTCGTGCGACGTGCCGGCGAACACGCTCGTGTTCGATAAGTGCAGCAAGTCGTGCGCCAAGTGGGCTCCGTGCATGAGCAACGCGGCGTGCAAGGTCGAGTGCTTCAGCGCGTACTACGACAGCGAGGACGACCCGAAGAAGAAGCAGAACTAGTTCTTCTTCTCCGTCCTCTTCGGCAAGTGGAAGAGCGAGCAGGAGAAGGCGAGCACGGTCAAGCTGCCGGAGCCCAAGACCTACACCGGCAGCGGCGAGGGCGTCAAGAGCAACGACGAGCTCGCCAAGATTGCCAAGATGACGCTCCCGACCACTGTCGACACTGTGTGCGTGTGGACAACGGGCGTGGGCTGGCTAGTGGCCACTCTGCGTGGACACTGACCTCTCGCCAACATGGCGCTGCCATCATGTGCATACAGGCTGGTTCGCGGCGGCTTGACCGAGTTCGAGGTGGACAAGAGCCGCGTCGCGAACGTCGAGTTCGACCCGAGCTTCCTCGCCAACAGCGCGCACGTCACCAACGTGAGGCTCGAGAACCTGAACCTGGCGAAGACCGCCGACAAGCTCCTGGAGAAGTTCCCACCAAAGGTCAAGTTCGTGAGCTTCTCGAACGGGCTGCTCACGGAGGTGCCTCCGAGCATCGCCAAGTTCGCGACTCTCCGGGATCTGTATGTGAGCCTCGTTGTGGCTGCGAGAGGCGGAGCTCGTGGGCTGGCTGACTGACGAACGTTCGGACTCGCAGGGACCTGAGCCACAACTGCATCGCGAGCACCTCCTCGAGCCTCAAGGCGACCAACCTGGCCGTCCTGTATGTGGCTGACGCACACTCCTCAAGAGAAGATCCTCGCACTCATACTCTGTCTCCTCCGACGCCCGCCGCTTGCAACAGGAACCTGAAGAACAACGCCTTCACGGAAGTGCCGACAGCGTTCCCGACGCTCACGGAGCTGTACGTTCGTCCTCGCTAGGCGATCCTCGCCAGGACGACTCCATGTCGGAGGCGGCTGACCAGACGGCGGGTGTGTGCGTGCGATGGTGGCTCTGGACTACAGGAACCTCAACAACAACACGATCGCGACCGCGTCGAGCTCCAGCTCGCGCACCGGACTCACCAAGCTGTACGTCCGGTCTGCTGCGCGTGTGTCGCGACAGCTTCCTCGATGTTGACTCGCCTTGCGTCTTGGTCATCGTGGGTCTCGTTGGTGCGTCCAGAGAGCTGCAGGGGAGCACGCTCGCCAAGTTCGAGGCGACGTACAAGGACCTGAAGTACCTGTGCGTGCTGCTGCGTGAAAGTTGCGGGAGGCGACACATGGACGCCACACTGACGCCGTTGCTTCGGTTGTTTGTGTTGGTGTGAACAGGGACCTCTCGTACAACAGCTTCACGGAAGTGCCAGCGACCGTCAAGGACCTGACGAAGCTCAAGGAGCTGTAAGTACCAGAAGGCGACACCTCCGTTGTTCTCTTCGGTGACCGAGAGCACTGACGCTCTCACATCGAACAGGGAGATCTCTCACAACAAACTCGCCAAGTTCGAGGCAGCTTCACCGACGTCGAGAGGCTGTACGTCCCGCGACCACTGTACAGATCGAGGACGGCTACCGCAAGCAGAGCGCTAACGACGCACCTGTGACTCTAGGTCACTCGACGGCAACAAGTTGACCGGGATCCCACCGGCGGTCTTCACGCTCAAGAACCTCAAGCACCTGTACGTCTCTCAGCTTGTCGGCCGTCCAACCTGCTGTGCTCTAAGTTCAGGTGCTAACTCTCCCTATCGGTACTGGCGCAGGTTCCTCCACAACAACCCGATGAAGGACGTCGTGCTCACGAAGGAGCAGGCAGCGACCCTCCAGAAGCTCGAGACCCTCACGATCGACTATGAGGCGCCGAAGAAGGACTGCCGTGAATCGCTGCAGGTGAAGGTGGACATCACCATGTTCTGCACCAGAGAACCGCTCACCACCACCACCGTCACCACCACCGTCACCACCGCAACCACCAGAACGACGACGAGCCTACTGCAGCGGCGGAGAAGTCGATCGAGGCGCCGGCTCCGGTCGACGAAGTCAGCACGGCTCTGTCCGCGACTGCGACTGACGCGACTTCGGGCAACAGCAACAGTAGCGCGACCGACAACGAGTTCGTGATCGCGCTGAGCAGTGGCGCGGGTGGGCTCATGGCGGTGGTCGTCGCGATCCTCGCGGTGGCGATCAACAAGAAGCGTCGCGCGGCTGAGACGACGGCGGAGGCGGATGAGGCTGCGAGTGAGATCGACGCGGCCGACAAGGAGCACAAGGAGGAGGAGGATGCACGCGTGTAAGGCGCAGTGAGTAGCACGTGAAGCGATGTGAGGTGAGTGTACCAAGGCCGAGCACGAACTAACGCGATCTGTGTGTTTGCAGGTGCTGATAGTCAAGTCCAGCGCAACGAGCTCACCGCCTCCGCTGCTGCTCCTCACTCTGGACTGGTACTGCTCTCGACTACGCGAGATCGATGCAGATCTTGCCGACGTGTGTGCCGGACGCGAGGTAGTCGAAGGCGGCGATGACTTCGTTGTGGGTGAACCCGAAGACCCTCTCGACCGGTGGCTGAAGCTTCTTCGCGACCACGAAGTGCACGAGGTCCCCGAGCAGCTGCTTGTTGCCGACAACGATGCCACGAACGATGCAGCCCTTGGCGAGCGCGAGTCCAGCGACGTCCGGCATGTCCTCCTGCTTGACACTCGCGAGAAAGCCGATGACAGCGACGGTGCCGCCCATGGCGCACGCCTCGATGCTCTGCGCGACTGTGCCGGCGCCGCCGTTCTCGAATACGATGTCAGCGCCGCGTCCGCCCGTGATCCGGTTCACCTCGGCGGCCCAGTGCGGCGTCGCGGCGTAGTTGATGACGTGGTCGGCGCCGAACTTGGTCTTGGCGAGCTCGAGCTTGGCGTCCGACGACGACGTGATGATCGTGGTGGCGCCGGCAGCTTTCGCGAGCAGCAGACCCGTGATGGAGACGCCGCCCGTGCCGAGGAAGAGCACGGTCTGGCCGGGCTTGAGAGGCATGTTGCCGTAGAGCGCGTTCCAGGACGTGACACCAGTGCACACGAGAGACGCCATCTGCGCAAACGTGAGGTCCGCTTCGGCAGGGATCTTGGTGAGTGCGTCGGCCGGGAACGCCACGTACTGCCGCAGCACGCCGTCGATCGGACCGCCGTGGCCGTGGCGCCAGTCTGGCTGCGGGCCGTAGTAGTGCTTCACGTCGAAGTTGTTGATCACGTGGTCGCCGACCTGGAATCCCTCGACGTCCGCGCCGACGGCGGTGACTACGCCGGCCCCGTCCGAGCACGGCACGACGTTGTCCTTGACCGGAAACGGGTACGTCGAGTTCGCGATGGCAACGTCGCGATAGTTGAGCGCGACGCTCTTGATCTTGACAAGAACCTGGTGCGGCGCGACCACCGGGATGGACTCGCTCGAGAGCGTGAGGTTGCGGTGCGAAGACCGTTCAGTGTGACGGAAGACGAGGTTTGTGGAGGTGACGGTGGTCATGACTGCGATGCTGGGCTTGATGGAGATGCTTGGCGTCTGTGCTTGATAGGAAATCGGCAAGTGAGAGCGAGACAAACGGAGGAGAAGACTGAGGCAGGGACGGAGCTGTGGGTCTCGTGCGACGCGCGCGTTCGTGCTTGTTCGTCCACAGCGTGTGTCGCTCCGACGAGCAACGTAAGCGAAAACTTCAACGTACGTGTTTGCATTCGGTGCAGTCACAACAATCACGATTATTGAGTCGGGAACTCGGTTCCACCTGCCCAAGATTGCGTCACGCTTCCTGAAAAGCGTCACGACAGCGTCACGCCAGCATCGCTCGTTTGCCGCTAGGTTCAACTCGCAGGCCGTCATGTCGGAAGATCCCAGCGTCACGACACCGACCACCAGATCCGAACTCCGGGTCTCAACCAGAATCGAGAGTATCGACAGTGCCGATACCAATCTCCAAGTATCAAAAGTATCAAGAATGGATCACAAATCCGAAAAAATGCAGGAGCGGAGCTCGTCGCCACCACCGCCGGCGGCGCCGCGGTGGACGCGCGAGTTCCTCGTGTACCTCGTGCCCGTGGGGTCGCTCTCGGCCGCGCAGTTCGCCGCCTACGCGCAGCTGCTGCAGACGCACGCGCGCGAGCTGCCGATCCGCGCGCTCACGCGGCCGGGCGGCTACGCGGCCGAGCTCTCGCCCTTCCGCAGCTTCTCGTGGCAGAGCAGCGGCGCGCTGCGCTTCCGCTTCGCGGCGGCCGCGGACGCGCGCGCCGAGAGCTGCGACGGCGCGGACGCGCACGCGTGGCACCGGCCGGTCGCGGTGCTCGGGCTCTGCCACTGCCCCACGACGCCGAGCCTGCGCGACGCGCACGCACAGTTCGCGGCCACGGCGCGGCGCTTCCCCGGTGCGCTCGTGCACAAGTGCTTTGCGTTCGAGCCGCAGTTCACGGACGACGGCGGACTCGAGCAGGTCGCGGCGCTCGGCAGCCTCGTTATGTTCCCGGCGCACCACGAGCTCGAGGCCGGCGGCTCGACCGTGAGCCTGCACCTGCAGGTCGTCATGGACACGCTCGCCGTCACGATCCTCATGTCGCTCGAGAGCACGATCCGCGCCGCGATGCGCCCGCAGGCCGCACTCGAGCTCGGCGACGGCGCGGGCTTCCTGCTTGACACGAACGTCGAGCCGAGCCGCGGGCTCGCGCAGCAGGGCGGCGGCGGCGGCGGCCCCGGCCCGCCCCAGAGCCTGCACGCCGCGATCTCGTCCATGGCGTCCACGGCCGTGTCCTCCACGGCGTCCGCGCTCGCCGCGCCGTTCGGGGACTCGCGCGGCCGCAAGCGCCAGGCGGCGCGCCACCGCAAGCTCTTCGGAGACTACTCGGTGCTGCTGCAGTGCGTCCCGGACGCGCTCGAGCACTACGCGGCGGCGCTCGAGTTGCTGCGCGAGGAGGAGCGCAAGGGCGGCGGCGCGGCCGGGGACGCGCTCTGGCTCGCGGCCGCGCTCGAGGGCTACGCGTACTGCCTGTCGCTCGAGGCCAAGGACCAGTTCGCGGTCGAGGTCGTCGAGAAGGCGTCCGAGGCGCTCGCGCTGTACGCCAAGGCCGGCGTGGGCGACCTCGAGTGCCAGCTCGTGGAGAAGGTCGGCTGGTACTGCGTCGCGGTGGCGGCGCAGCTCGAGCACGCGGCGGCGGCGGCCAAGAGCGGCGGCCGGGAGAAGCTGGTGGAGGCGGTCTGGGTCAAGCGCCTGCTCTGGGACGTGCTCGAGCGCGGGCTCGCGGTGTTCCCGGACCTGCAGCTGCAGCGCCAGATCGAGTTCGTGGTCGAGGCGAGTCGGATGCTCGAGAGCGTGGGGCACCGGCGGCGCATGGCGCTGTTCCTGCACGAGGCGTCCGCGCTGCTGATCGCGCGGAACCAGAGAGGCCAAAGCTCGCGCGCCGGCACGAGCCGCGGGACGCCGCAGTCGCCGGGGCCGCCGTCGTTGCAGCGGCAGAAGGATCTCCAGGCCGCGCTGCTGCTCGAGCGACTCACCGCCGCGCGGCTCGGGATCCCCGACGACCTGTCTGGGGCCTCGAGCGCCGGCGAGTGGGAGGTGACGACGCTGTACCGCAGCAAGAAGACGCGGCGCGGCGCGCCGGTCGACCCGTCGCCGGCGGCGGCGCACGAGGACGCGTGGCTCATCCTGCGCTTCCACGTGCTGCGGCAACTGCTCACGATCGCCAAGATGCTCGGCGACCCGTTCCTCGTGGGCAAGTACTGCATCCAGCTGCTGCAGCTGCTGCCGCGGTGCGACGCGCTCGCAGCGTCTGCAGCGCCGCAGAGCAAGTCGTCGTCGGGGACGCGGAAGGCGGCGAGCGGGAGAGCGCCGCCGTCGGTGGATCAGGTGCAGCGGCCGTTCACCACGCTGCGAACTGTGGCCGCGGGCGACCGCCAGGGGCTCTTCGGCAAGGCGAGCGCGTACTTCTCGCCGCCGTCGAGCGTCGAGACGAAGGCGAAGCGGTACTTCTCGCTCGCGGCGTCCTCGTCCGCGACGATGTCGTCTGCGGCCGCGTCGCTCTCGTCCACGATCGCCAGCACGCCGCGCATGCTCGCGACGCCGCGGCAGCAGTTCTCGGCGGCAGTGAGCGCGATCTCGACCAAGGCGTCGCCGGCGTTCGCGTCGTTCTCGCACCACTCGAGTCCGCACGGGTTCACCAACAGCAGCAGCAGCAGCGGCAGCGCGGCGAGCGGATCTCCGAGCGTGGCAGGGTTCGAGGACGTGAGCTCGCCTGGGTTCGGTGGCAACGGCCCGGACAGCAAGCCCGAGCGGCCACACTCGAGCGGCTCCGGCAGCACCAGCGCCGCCGGCAACGCGACGCAGAGCGGCAGTGTGACCAGCACTCGTGTTCCGACGGCCGCCCAGGAGCGCAGGTTCGAGACAGCGGCGCCGGTCTGGAACATCCGCTCCAAGGAAGACGTGGTGCGCATGGAGTGGAACGTGCTCGGCGTGATGGAGAGCGAATGCGCGTCGCTGCGAGCGAGCGAGCAGGTGAAGCTACCGACGTTCCTGGGCGTCGAGCGGGTCCGCGTGCTGGGAACGCTGGAGCATCCGTTCACGACGAAGGCGGCGGCGATGGCGCAGCTCGCGTCGAAGGCGACAGGTAAGGAGGCCAGCGGAGAAGCCAAGTCGGACTTCTTCTACTCGCCCTTCGAGAAACTCAAGCAGGCGGCGGCTCGAGGCGGCGGCGGCGGCGACACGAGAGCAGAGGAGGCGCGCGAGCTCGTGTTCCCAGTGTACGAGAAGATCGAGCTGGAGGTGGTCGTGTCGAACCCGTTCGGCGTGCCCATCGAGGTCCAGCAGGCGACCGCGTGGGTCGTGTATGAAGGCGACGACGGGGCCGTGCGACGCAGCAGCGAGTCGGCCGTCGAGTGCTACCCGTGCTCTCTCTCGCTCGCGCCGTACGAGAAGCGCAAGTCAGTGATTCTGGGCGTCCAGCCGCTGCGCGAAGGAGCGTTCGTGGTCCGCGGCTGCTTCCTCAAGGTGCTGAGCCTCCGGACGACGTTCGAAGCGGCCGCGGCCGTGGTGTTCCGCGTGGTTGGGAGGCTGCCGCTCGCGTCGCTGTCGGTGTGCGAGGTGGGCAGTCTGGCGTCGTCCGAGCCCGCGGCCAGAGCGCGGCGGGAGAACTTGCGCGTCAGCATGTTCTCGAGCGAGACGAAGGGGTGCGAGCTGCGGATCCGCAACGTCGGCCAGAACGCGATCAACCGGTGCCACTTGACGGCGACGGTGTTGCGACGGCGCGTGGCGAAGAAGTCGGTCGTGGTCTTCGACAACCTGACGTCGTCCTCGCTGCATCCAGTGGCGAGCAGTCGACGCGACGGAGAACGGGAAAGCGAACGCCGCCTGGCGATGGTGCTCGAGACCGACAGCATCACGCTGCGGTGCACGCCTCTGCTCCTCCACGACAGCAGGAGCGCGGGCGAGAGCGGCCGTGCACTGTCGATGGAGAACGGCGACAGCGTCTCGATCCAGTTTGAAGTCTTGCTGCAGAAGAGCGGGAGCCACCGATACGCGAGCGAGCACGAGCCGCTCGAAGAGGAGGAGGAGATCGTGTGGAGCCTCGTGTACGCGGACGACGCGGACGTCTCGGTGATCGATGACAGTGCGGTCGACGGCGTCGCTCCTGCGGTGCACTACCGCGAATCGAAGCTCGCACTGCAGCTCGTGTCGCTGCCGTCGCTGAAGCTCTCGGGTGTGTCCCTCGTGCCGTCGACGCCAGAGCGCATTCCTTCGTCGGTGGCGATGCGATCCCTGGCGCAAGCGGAGCTCCTCGATGGCGACCGGCCGGCTTCATACAGTGTGGTGCTGGACAACTCGCACTTCCTGCTCGTGGTCGAGGTGGAGAACCCGACGGAGACAGCGTTCCGCTTCCGGATGCGGCGTTCTCAGGACGGCGGCGTCCTCGACGACGACGCTGGCGATGATAACGAGACTACAGGTGCTGATGCGTTCAGCTGCGATGTCGAGATCGGTCGCAAGTGCTCACGGCGACTGGCGATCGAACTCCCGCGCGTGTCTCCTCACTCGCCGCTGCTCCAAGCAAGCGGCGACAGAGATCCCGGTCCCGTTGCTGCGGTGTCTTTGTCTCCAGCAGCGGACAAGTTGTCGACTCGGCGCACGCTCGCGAGCATCTTGAACGCGCTGGTCGAGATGGAGTGGGAGACGCACTTTGGCACGAAGGGCACGCTGCGGTTCGAGGACCATCTCTGGAGCAGCGACGACGAGAGGAGCCACTGTGCGATGCTGCTCTCCGCCGAGTTCGCGCTCGAGGTCGCCGTGCCGGAGCAATACGGCGGCGCCGATCCGGCCGCATCGTCACCGACCGACGACGACGAGTCTGCGATCCCGATGCTCAACGCCGCCGACAGCAGCCATGAAGCAGCGAAGCAGTCTTCCAGCCTGCCGTGGTCTCCGTTCGTCTTCTTCCATGGCTCACAGCTGACCGGCGAGCGTCGTGCGCTCGAGGTGCGCGTGCTCGAGTTCGTTCCGATCACGATCGAAGTTCGGAGACTCTGGGGCCACAGTGTCGCGCATCAGACCGGCGGCGCCGAGGAAGCGGAGCCGAGCCCAGCGTCGTCGTCGATCGAGATCCGAATCACGCAGGACGGACAGGAGGACGAAGACGGGAGCGCGTCGTCGGTCGTCGCGGACGAGAGCGTGGTCGTCGTGGGGATGCTGCAGCGGGACCTCGAGTGGCCGAGCGACTGTCTCGCCGAGTCGGAAGACGGCGCAACAGCTCAGAGCCTGCGCCACGAGCTCCAAGTGCTTTTCCTCTCGCGCGGCGCGTTCCGCGTGTCCGTTTGCTGCCGCGTCGTGGACGCCGCGAGCAACTCGGCGCGCGAGATCTGGTGCCACCAGCCGCTCTACCTCCACGCGACCGAGTAGACAAGCAAGCGGACAACGTCGACGCCTTCGACACCTTCGGCACTGGAGGACTGCTATTTTCGGCACTGGTGGGCTGATATTTTGGGCTGCGATCAGGTCGCAAGCGTCACGAGCAACGTCACAAGCTTGAGCAGCAGGAGCTGCACGTGGAAGAGAACGAGCGAGCGAGAGATCGTGGAGCGGTCGACGACGAAGGCGACAGCGCGCACTGGCTTGTCGAGATGGCGTCGTGCGAGTACTTTCGCGTCCGGAAGCTGCTCTGGGACGAGATGAAGCAGCACGTCAAGTCGTCCGAGGTGCGCGAGCTGCGCGCGGCGATCGGCAACCAGCTCATCGACGAGAACGAGGTCTGATGATTGCGTTTGGGCGATGGGTGTGTATGTGCGTGTGCGGGCGAGGGAGGGACAAGCTGACTAACGAGCGAACGTGTGCGTGCAGGAGCTGGCGCGAGAGCTCGCAGTGCTGGTGGAGATCCTGTCCGAGTTCCAGCAGCAAAACGACAGCATCCGGGTGCGATGGCCCCCTGCCACTGCTTGCGACTGCACCCGTGTCGATGCAGTGGAAGAGATCAAGTCCACTGAATGCCCTTGTCGCTGTTACTAGGATGCGCTCGTGAAACGCGCACAAGTTCCCGAGCCTCCGGGTCGCTCGCTGTTGCTCGAGAAGCTCAAGTTGCTCGCTCGCGACGCTCGAGCGCAGGCAAGTCGGGTCCCCGTCAAGTCGTGCAAAGAGAAAGAGCTGCTGGAGTATGTGCTGAACGAAGTCGACTCGGGGTCCGAGACCCACCTCCAGCGATGTCCGTCGACACCGCGGATGGCAGAGCTCACGTCTCCTCGAGTCGGTGCAGTCTTAGACTTCACGCAAGCTGGCAACGCTGGCGGAGTCGCGATTCGCCCAGGCACAAGCAGTGGGCGACGACCCGCGACCGCGAGCTCGCAGCGACCAGTGTCGCGCGGCTCGACAGTCTCGGTATCGTCGACAGCGTCGTCGCTGCTGGAGTCGCCCGAATTGCTCCAGAAGCACCTGAACGTGGAGCAGATCGACGCGATCCTGGACGACCTACAAGATGCGTTGGTGGACGAGCGGCAACAGCTCCTGGAAGACATCGAGTTCATCCAGGTATGCTCAGTGTACTCGTCTTGAGGACGCTGGAACGTGGTTCAGTCGGTCACGTTCCGCGCTGCGCAACCGATGCGAAGGGATGCCTGGAGATGGAGAAGGACCTGATCGACGACGACAGACGGAATGTGCGCGCGAAGCCGCCGCCTTCGTTGCACGATCTGACCGATCTGTGCCGGACCCTCGAGCGAGCGTTGGAAGAGCAGGTCCGTTCGATGTGTGTGAGCGAATGACGCGCTCGATGCACGCTGCGTATCCTGACCTGACGCGGCGCGTTGGGACGTCCTGTTGCTCAGCACGAGATCGAGAAGGTCGAGAACATCTTCAGCAAGACGAGCGATGCTGTCTCCGCACGGCGCGCAAGCAAACCGTACGCTCTTTGCTCGTGTACGTGTGTATGGTGCGAACATTCTGGTGAGCTGACGAGTGCGCGTCTCGGTTCGGTCTCAGGCTGATCCCAGTTCCGGCTCCGTTCGGATCTGTAGCTCCCCGACCACCGCCGCGCAGCGACAGCGATGACGACGACACCGGGGTCAGCTCGCGGCGGCCGTCTCTGCCTTCGCTGAACACCCATCCGTCCTTCTCACAACGCAGCTCATGCTCGCTGTCGTCATCATCATCGTCGTCGTCGTCGTCGTCTTCAAGGTCACTGGCAGCGACGAAAGTGCTGCGGATCCGCCACGTGATCCAGGAAGTGCGCGACGAGCCGTTCCTGTCCTGAGAGATCCCCTGCTGCTGTGGGCGGGTAAGCGGTGCACACTAGAGACGATAGCAAGGTAGAGAGCGAGATTGGGGACAAATAGACGCGTATGAGGACCGAGCTCGTGTTGCAGTGAGTGACAGCGAAGCGAAGTGAAGCGCTGAGCAGTGTAATCAGATCTGCGACGTGTGCGATATCCTGTCTAACTCGTTCATCTCGGATCGACCACTTCGGAGAGGATGGCACAAAGTCACAAAAGCGAGGTCCTCGGGCGGATCTGATTGGCGGGTCCGCGAATGTATTGGCAAATGTATGCGAGGCGAGTGATTGGTTCTCGGACATCGCCTGCCGCCTGCCGCGACCGCCGCGCCGCTGCGCCTCAATCTGCAACACATAGGCGTCGTCGGGTCCGGTTCCTACAGAAAACCTCTTACCTTAAACAAGGTGCGTGCGCGTGTTGCATGGATGAATGAATGATGACGACGGCAGTCAGTCAGTTGGACTGGCAGGCGGTCGGGTGGTGGTTGGATGGATGCGAGCGGAGCTGGCGGCGGTGACGGCAGTGACGGCGAACAGGTCCACCCCATCGATTCGGCGCTGGAGATGCCAGCGACAGCAGCTGCAGTCACAACAGCAACAGTCGCATCGCAAACAGCTCTCACATGCCGCCGCCCGCTTGCTCGCATCCGTCGACCGCCCGACCGCCCGACTGCCTGGGTCACACGTGCGCTTGACCCACAGCAGCTCACTCACACTCACACATCGCTCGCTGCGTTTGCAGATGCGTCACGTTGCTGCTTTCCTTCTGCTTGTGCTCGGCGGCAACACGTCGCCGTCGGCCGCGGACATCGAGAAGGTGATCGCGTCGTTCGGCGGGGAGGCTGACGCCGCCAAGGTCGAGCTGCTGCTCAAGGAGCTCGAGGGCAAGGACATCAACGAGGTCGTTGCCGCGGGCAAGGCCAAGCTCGCGACCGTCTCGATCGGCGGCGGCTCGTCGGCTGGCGCTGCGGCCGCGGCCGGTGGTGCGGCGGCCGCCCCGGTGGTCGAGGAGAAGGAGGAGGAGGAGGAGGCCGACATGGGCGGTGCCATGGACATGTTCGGCGGCGGCTCCGACTACTAAGCGGCTGCTCGTCCAAGGAGCGCAGCTCTCGTGCCGTAGCCCGAGCGGCTGCGTCCGCGGAGTAACGCCACCTAATCGAACGCGCGTGTCCAGCGTGTGACGTCCGTGCAAGCAACCTCGAGTCTCTGTTGCCGTCGTTCCTTCCCCTGAGCTCTTGGGCTGCTTGTCTCTAACGTCCGTTCCGTCCTTCCCTGGGAGTTGGTCCTAGCCCAAGAGCTTCGTGCCCACGCGGCGACAGACGCCCGCCCAGCCGACCGCCGAGATGGAGCCAAACGGGAAGCCCGGGAACGACAGCAGGCGCTCGAACGGCACCATGTAGCCTTGCGGCAGCTCCACGAGCGGCTGGTTCCAGTACAGCACCACGAGCAGCGCCATCACAACCGGCTGCAGCCCCATTCCCATCAGACGCATCGACGCACGACGTCAGTACATCGTCCTGTCATAGCACAGTGAGCGTGTGTGTGCGGCGTACCGTGCGCAGTTGGTTGAGGCGCTTCTGGAGATTGGACGGCGCCGCCTTCTGCATGCGCTCCACTGCCACCAGCGCACGTCCGGTCAGTGGAGCTGTCGCCTCCGACACACACACGGACTCAGCCACACGCACCCGCGAGCTCCTGCATCTGCTTCTTGGCGGCGTTCATGCGGCGGATCGCCTTGGACTGCTCCACGAACGTCTCGACCGAGTTGAGGCGGTTGACGACCGCCACGTGCTCGTTGTACTGGCGCAGCAGCGTCTGCTCCGCCGGCGAGAGCTGCTGCCCGCGCCCGTTCCACGCGAGGAAGACGGCGTCCAGCGCCAGCATGAGCGCCGTGATGAGCACCAGGTCGTAGCAGCGCAGCGCGTCGATCGGCAGCGCGAAGAGCGGCGGCGTCGCGGGCGTCGCCATCCTGCTGCCACGAGCGTCTTTGTTATGAGGGTCGTCTTTCATAAGGAGCTCCCCTTTCGTACTTAGGGTAGACATATACACACATGGAGTTATGTGTGCCATTATTGATCGCGGCATCCGCACCAAGAGGCGGCGATGGCGGAGGACCTGCGCGCGCTGCGCGCGTTCGTGACCGCGAAGGACGGTCTCGAGTACGAGAACCTGCCGGAGGGGATGGTGTGTCTGCACATCACGCACAGCAACCTGCGCATGCAGATGGTGGACATCCGCCTCGACCTGCACCTCTCGGTCGCCGACGTGCGCCAGAAGGTGTACCGGCACTCGGGCACCAAGCCCGACGCCATGGACCTGCTGCTGCTGGGACCCGACGGGTCCGTGCGCGCGCGCCTGGACGACGACCGCCGCCTGCTCGGCTTCTACGGCGCGCAGAGCGGCATGCGGCTGCACGTCGTGGACCGGGACCCGTTCTCGCTCTCCCGGGGCGGCGGGCTCGAGGACGTCTCGCTCGTGCCCAAGTACGAGATCTCGGACGCGGACTACGACAAGCGTACGCGCGCGTGTGTGCTGATACAGTACGTGGCAATGGCAACGGCTCTGACGTCCGTTCTGTGGTGCGCTGCAGGCGAGAAGACTGTGCGCGCGTACAAGAAGGAGCAGCTCGCGAAGGACCCGAACTGGAAGCCCAAGAAGATGATGAACGCGGCGCGGCCCGAGGCCGCAGACAGCGCGCCCGGGCCGGAGAGCGTGCAGAGCATGAAGATCGGCGACCGGTGCGAGGTGCAGCCGGGCGGGCGGCGCGGCCAAGTCGCGTACGTCGGCCAAGTGCCGGAGCTCGCGGCGGGCTTCTGGGTCGGCGTGCGGTTCGACGAGCCGCTCGGCAAGGGCGACGGGGCCGTCAAGGGCACGCGGTACTTTGCCTGCGAGGCTAAGTTCGGCGGCTTCATCCGGCCGCAGAACGTCGCGGTCGGCGCCTTCCCCGTCGAGGACCCGTTCGCAGACGACGACGACGACTCGGACGACGAGCTCTAGGAGCGCCGAGCGCTTGGTGGGAACGAAGTAACACACCGTCTAAAGTACTCTCTTCCCGCAGTGCTGGCTGGCTGCTGGCTGCTGGCTGGCGAACGTGTGGTTGGTTGGCTCGGTGGGCGTCTCGCCACACGCTGCGTGCGACTCGTGCGCGTCTCGCTGGCTACCGCCTTACACCTCGGCCTTGCGCGTGATCTCTTCGACGTTCCAGTGCTTGCGCTTGCTGAGCGGCCGCGTGTGCGAGAGGCGCACGAAGTCGCCCATGTTGCACGCGTTTTCCTCGTCGTGCGCCATGAACTTCTTGGTCTTTTTGTAGTACTTGCCGTACTTGGGGTCCTTCACGATGCGCGCGACCTCCACGAGCACGGACTTCTGCATCTTGTTCGACACGATCTTCCCGAACAGCGGCTTCATGGCTGCAGGAGAGAAGCAGAGAGACGCGCGCAGACGCTCGGGAGCTGCTCGCTTCGCTGGTGGCTGGGAAGGATTATCGGGCGGTGGCTGGCTGGCGCCAAACGCGACAAGGGCTTGGAGGCGATAGTGACATAAACCCAGTTATCCGACCGCTCTGTAACCCGGCGACCGGGTACGTCACAGATACTCCCACCGAGCGAGCCAGCAGCTGCTGACACACACAGACAGACAACATGGAGCTCTTCGTGCCGTACGTGTACGTGCCGAGCACCGACGCGTCGTACGTGAAGATCGTGACGCCGCTCGGCGCGCTGCACGTGGAGAAGCAGTCGGCGTGGCACGCGGTCGTCACGCTCTCGGTGCTGCTCGTGACCGCGGCGCTCTACAAGCTCTGCGTCGGCGGCGGGCGGACGAACGCGTCCAAGAAAGCCAAGCAGTCGCCTGCTGCGAGCGGCGGCGGCGCGCGTGAGGGGGGCGAGAGCGAGAGCAGCGACGAGGACGAGGGCGACGACGACGGCCGTTCGGCGCTGGACGAGAGTCTGATCAAGAAGGGCGAGCACAGCTACTACTACGCGCACCAGCAACGTGCGCCGACGGGCGAGAGTGCCGACACGCTCAAGAAGACCATGGTGTCCACGTACGGCTGGGTGGACAACAAGCAGACCGTGAGGTGGGTTTACAGCGGACTCCTGCGTGGGGACGGAGGACGAGATGCTGGACGCTGACGAGGTTGCTACGCGCAGCATCTACCTGCGCGACGAAGCGGTGGTCGACATGCTGGACGAGCAGCTCATCCTGGTGCGTGCTGCGATGCTCCTGAGAGGGGGTGGGGCTGAACTCACGTCGGGGGCTGTGCGCTATGCAGAAATGGACCAAGACGTCGTTCTCGCTCGACTTGCTGACTGCAGCGGACGGCGACCAGGCGAAGAGCCTCGTGATCCCGAGCCTCTTCGGCGACATCAAGGACGTGACGTGGAAGGTGAGGAAGAACCAGCTGACGCTCACGCTCGTGAAGAGCAAGGCGGCGCCGTGGAAGTCGCTCAACGGCGCGGCAAAGAACCTCGAGAGCCACATCGAGTACGACGAGAGCCTGTACGACTGAGTCGAGGCGCGCGTCCAGCAGCCTGCGGCTCCAGTCGCGTGGGGGATAGAGACGGCTGTGACGACGGTAACACGGCGGTGCAGGTTGGTGTATGCGATACTGTTGGTCGGTTGGCTGGCAGTGTGCGGCTCGATGGAGTTGAGATCAGAGCTGGAGCGTTCCAGGCACCACCAGCGCCAGCGAGGCGTCTTCCCCTCACTCGCTGGCGCGGAGTGCCTGTGAACTGAGCTGGGGGCGAACCCGCTACTCGGGGACCCAGAGCTTGAGGTGGCTGGTGTCGTACGCGGCGGTGATGACGCTCTTGGCTCCTGCGAACGCGACGCCGACGAGCAGGTCGTTCTGCACCGAGTGGGAGCTCACGAGGCGCACGTGGCCGCCGCCTTTGCCACCTGACAGCTCCCAGACGTTCAGGAAGGTGTCTTCGCCCACGGACGCGAAGCGGCCGTCGAGCACGTCGAGCGCTGTGATCGCGCGGGAGTGCGCCGCGACTTCGGCGTGCAGGCGGAACGAGTCGGTCTTGTATATCCGCAGCAGGCCGGTGAGGTAGCCGCACACGAGCCACTTGTCGAGCACGAAGCTCATGGCCGTGATCGGGTACCCGGCGTCGCTCTCGACGCGGTGCACGACGTCGTAGTTGTCCTCGGCGTTGTGCACGAGCAGCAGCCCGGAGTCGTCGCTGCTGGCGACGACCGCACCGGTCTTGGAGCTCTCGACGCACGTGATCGCCGCCTCCTTGTGCTCGTGCAGTGTCTCGAGCAGGTCGAACTCGGGCGTCGGCGTGGCTTTCGCCGCCTTCTCTTTCCCGATCACGAGCAGCTTGCCGAGCGACGTGCCGACCACGACGCTCGGGTGGCTCGAGTTGGCCACCGCGATCCCCCTGCAGAACGCCGCGGCGCCTTCAGCCCGCGCCTCGAGCGCGTCCTTGAGCGCGAGTTCGTACAGACTGTGCTCGCCCTTCGCGTCGAAGATCTGCGTCGCGACAGTCACGAGTCGGCACAGGTCGTCGCCGTGGAGCTCACACAATGGCGAAGTCGCACGACCCGCGATCTATCGACTGCGACTACGCACCTGCACGCCGAGACTCGAGGCCACGACGATGAAGAGCGCGTCTTGCAGCGCGCACAGCCGCACGTGGTGCACGAACGCCTTCTCGGTGATCGGTAGCTTCGTGGCCGTGCACGGCGTTTGCGCGAGACTCACGACGACCGCGTCGTCCGCGTGCGCGTAGACCTGGAGTGCGTGGCATGTTTGTGTTTTTCAGTGCTGGAGCACATACGCGCTCGTACGTCGACGCTAGAGCATGTGGAGTCGCACGTAACGACGCACCAGCGTGTCGCCCGCCTTCGAGAGGTTGCCGCAGACGTAGGAGGCCGAGAGGCTCGTCGGGAGCAGCTCCGGGTCCGCGAACCACGACTGCGCCATCTCTGTGTTGGTGTGCGTACTAGCGGTCGTCGGCACGAGCGCACGTCCGCGGCGGGTGTCGGCGGCGCAAGAAGATCGTGAGGCTCTTGAGATCCTGAAGCGTCGCGGTCCCTAGAACCGTCAACGCTTTTCGGGACTGTCCCGAAAGTTACTTTTTTGCTTTCGGGAACTGTTCTGTTTGTCGAAGTGAGATTCGTCTCAGATTCCAAATGGCTTCAGAGTATGAACACGGGGACGAACGAATCCGTACACTGCTGCGCGCGGAGACCGCCACGCCACTCGCGCTTGCCTGACAGGCTTGCCTCGACTGATCTCGACCCGTCTCGCAACGATACCGCGTCAAGCAAGCGGCTGAACTGCGAACTGCGAGCGGAGGGAACTTCGCTCGGAAGCTGAAGCGTAATGAGGGTCCTTCGCGCCACCCCGCCAACGTGGTGACCAAGCTCCGTGTCGATCTTGCTCGAAGACCAGCAGCGTCAGCTTTCGTGCTCGTACGTGGTCAGCGAAACTTATCCAGGTCGGTGTGGGCGTCGTCGTCGTCAAGACGGTTGGCGAGGCGGTGCTGGCAGCGACGTTTACGTTTACGTGTGCGTGGGAAGCAAGGTGCGTGTTGCGCGCAGAGAGGAAGACCACGACGGTGAGGCAAGACGAGAGGGCAGCGACCGGGTGAAAAAGGCATCGCGTTGCTCGTGATCTGCATCAACGCAGCCGCGGACTCGCTCGCCTGTTGCTCTCCTTGCGCTGCTTGCTCGCTCTTGCGTCAACGGACCTTGTAGACGGACGACAACTCGCGTCTCGATTCGAGGCCACTCAAGCGCATGCCGAAAGCAGCGACTCTGAACCCGAACATCGCTCGCCAAGAAGACGAAGATCGCCGATCTCTTCGTGCTCGATCTGAGCTGCTGGCTGCCGATCTTCCAGCAGCAGCAACAGCAGCAGCAGCAAACCAAACTCGAAACAGCAAGCAGGCAAACTTTCGCTGTGTGAGCTCGCTGTGCGAGCAAATGGGTGGGGCAGACAGGTGGCCGGTCCAGATGGTGCCGATCACGCGACTCGCACGCGGATCCCCGCGTTGCTTGTTGATTTGTTGATTGCCACTCGCGCGCGTAGCTTGGAGCTCGGCGATCGACTGGTGCGCATTGCGCGCCGAGCTCATGCGCGAAAAACCAGCCGACCGCAGCAGCGCAGTGGCTTGCTCATGAACGGCACCGAACGAACGGCGCCGCGCAAAGTAAAACGAGTGCAAAAGAGTGCAAATGTTGTGAAATGGAGGAAAATTACCACGTTCAACGTCGAAGTTGAGATTCGCGAACACTTGGGTTCATTATGTCGCAGCATCTCGTTCCCATCTCTCGCGTAGTTTACAATTCCTCCGATCTGGGTCCTGCATACATTTACCAAGTACAGCACCAATTCTCAGATCTGAAACTTCGAGCGAAACTTCGCTCGCGATTCGCCGCGAATCTCCTCAAAAGCGCACTTGTCAGTGTGCAAAAAGCCTGCAAGCCACCAAGCGAGCGAGCGAGTGCGAGTGCGAGGCGCTTCAGACTGCGAGCGCCGGTCGCCCTCTCAACGCCAACAACCGCAGTCAGCAGCGGCAGTTAGCAGCGCGTAGTCAGCTTGTCAACTGCCTGCCTGTCCGCATTTTTGCCGCTGCTTGTGACGGTCGGAGCCCACCCGCCAGCCAGCCAGTCAGTCAGTCGGCCCACGACCGCTGTCGCGACGCCGCTGCCACCCGCAGACTGGATGAACGTGGCGCCCGCCGCGCCGCCCTCGTCGACGCTCGCCCCCGCCATCGAGCCCGCGAACCAGCCGATCCCGTCCGGCTCGGCGGCGAACCCGCTGCTGACCCACATGAACAAGGCGAGCGCCGGCGTCAGTGGAGGAGCAGCATCAGCCAGCGCCGCGGCGGAGGAGCACAAGACCGCAGACCCAAACACCAGCAGCAGTAGCAGCAGTAGCAATGTCAGGATCCTCAAGAAGACCATGTCGACCGACTCGATGCTCACCGACGACCGCGCGACCGAGCCCGGGCAGAGCAGCAGCGGCGGCGGCACGCCGAGCGCCACGGGCGCCAAGCAGCGCAAGTACGAGCGCAAGACGAAGCGCTTCATCTGGCCGGATGAGCTGCATCGGCTCTTCATCGCCGCCATCTTTGACGGTGCGGAGCCCTCACTGACAGACTGCCTGACCGGCTGACCGGCGTAGTAGACACACTGGACGCTGACCTCATCGTCGCGTGGTGCTGTTCCGGTGCAGTGGGGCTGAAGAACGCGTCGCCGAAAGCGCTTCTTGGGGTGCGTGCGTCGTCGGCGCTTGTCCACTCGGGTGGCTTCTGCTGCTGCAGCCACTAACACGCGCGTGTTCGCTCGCTCTCGTTGGCGTGTTCGACTGACGCGCCAACAGCTCATGGAGGCTGCTGGACCGAACTCTGGACTCACGACTGAGCACCTCAAGAGCCACCTGCAGAAGTACCGACTGAACTACGAGCGCTCGCGCGCCGAGTTCCTCGAGTTCTACGACTACAGCCACAAGAAGAACCACAAGCGGCGCCGCAAGAACGGCAACAAGCCCGGCGAGCCCAACACGATGTTCGTGTTCCCGATCGCGCACAAGAAGAAGAAGGAAGGCAGCGGTGACAGCGACTCGGACGACGAAGGACCCGACGACGGGATGAGCGACTCGACGCTCGAGCACGCGACGCCGCGGAGCAGCTCGGCGTCGCTCGAGCGGACCGGCAGCTTCACGAGCATGATGCACGACCCGAAGGAGCAGATGAACGCCGCCGCCCTCGCGTATGCGCAGCAGCAGCAGTACCTCCAGGTGAGCTCTTGGTTGGCTCTCTCTCTCTCTCTCTCGCGTGATCGATGGACAAGCGTAGCTGACGCGATCGGCTTGTTGCGCGCTCAGATGATGAACGCTGGTGGCGCGAGTGACCGCGTGAGCTTCAACGCCGGGATGGCATCGAACCAGACGGCCGCGTACGCAGGCGGGCAGCCCCGGAAAGGAAGCCTCTCGGGGTCTTCCACTGTCAGCGCGCACCAGTCCACGAACTCGGCTGCAGTGATGAACAATCGCGCGATAGCGGCAGCGGCGGCAGCGTACCAGCGCTACGGCGGCCTCCCGATGGGTGTGGGCGGCAGCAACGCTGTCAACGCGGCGATCGGGCAGATGGGCGGCGATATGAACGACCCGCAGTGGAGCATCCTGTCGTCGCTGATGTCGCCCCACATCACGGGAGTGAACAACGGCAACGTCCAGGGCGGTGCTGGCGCGATGATCCAGCCGACGAACGAAGGAATGGGCGGCGGCGGCGCCGACCAGTTCCAGCTGCAAGACGAAGCGAACGACCTGCAGCTGCAGATGCACCTGGCGATGCAGGCGCAGATGAACCTGCACCGGCAGATGCTGACGCGCAAGGTGGAGGTCTCGCAGCACATCAACAACAACGCCGGGAACAACGCCAACTTCGGCGCCGCGGGCTGGAGTCCGCAGCAGCAGCAACAACAGTACTTTGAGCAGCAGCGGGCAGCTGCTCGGCAGGCGCTGGCGAACTCGTCGCACCACCCGCAGCAGCAGCAGCAGCAGATGAGTCTCGCGAGCGTCAGCCACGCGCCTCGTCCATCGCTCGCACCGCGCACGAGCAGCAGCGGGAACGTGCTCGCGACGTCCGGTCCGATGGTGTCGATGGGCATGGGCAACACGCAGCAGGGCCGCCCGCCGATTCCGATGTCGGTGGGGCCGACGGTGTCCGTGCCGAACGCGATGATGCAGGAGGAGCTGAACGTCTCGACTGGAGCAACGCTCGGCGGGGCCCTCGGAGTCGTCGGTGGGGCCAGCGACGGAGATGGCGACGCTCTCGATCTCTACCGCTGGGACCGCATCGATCTGAACGTGGAGCTGGACGACGACGACCTCTTCGGGTTCCTCAAGTCGTGATCGAGCGACTGCGTCGCGAGCGGACGAACGCGGGCGGACGAGCAAGACGCCAACAGCAAGCGCATCACGGTTCTCGTAGTACCCGCCAAAGCGAAGGCGGTATTTATGCCAGCGAGCGACGCTGCTGGTGATGGTGGAGGACGGGAGGGAGGAACGAGAGGGGGCAGGTGTACACAAGCAGGCAGGAGGCGCGTATGTATAATGGAGACAGCGTGCATGCGAGCGAGCGCCTGGCGGAAGCTGGCGGCGGCAGACTGAGAGGGCAAGAGCTGCGAGGGGCTGCGACTGCGAGGGAAGTACCGACTGGAAGTACTCGCTCGACACGCGGCGGCGTGCACTGCATCGGTAATAGCGATGTGTTCGAACCGACTCGCGTTCCGTTCATGCTACTTGGTGCGCGCACGAGGAGTTTGTCCTGCGGCTTCTGAGGAGATGGCTGCTCGTGAACCCCGTGACTGTGGCGCTGTGCTTGTGGTGGGCTCGTCAGCACACGTGTCGTGACGGACCCCTCGAGGTCGCGTCGTGCTCACTTGCGCTGGACTCGCAATGCGCAGACCGGGAGGCGGCAAAGGATTCCGAGTGAGCACTGCGGTTCGAGATACACAACGAACCAAGACGACGCCTTGTGCCGCGAGCTCTCATGAAGCAGTTAGCCAGCCAGCAATGAACAGACAGACACAAGCGTCGACGACCAGAGAAACCCGCTGGTCGCCTGGATCAGGATGCGAACACGTGCCAGCAGCAGCGAGCAATTTGATCGCCGTGCCCCCACGTGGTTCACCCAGCGCCGCCATGCGGTCATTCACATAAGAAGCGCTCTCCGCCGTCGCTCTCAGCAAGTAGCAACATCCTCTCCTTCGAAGCGCACAAGCGTTGTCACATTCGTACCATGTGCGCTTCCAAGCTCGCAAGTCGGAGAGCCCACAGGCCAGGAGCGCTGGTCGCTTGTCACTCTGTCCAAGCGCGTTCGTGTGCGGCGATTTGGAGTCCACGCGTGAAGGAAGCTTGCCGCCGACCACCGCACACGCACCTGCATTGGCGACACTCGCTCGCTCGACCAGGAGGAGCTATCTGGCTCGCGCTTGCAGGTGGTCGGACGTCGTGGCTGGCTCGCGTGTGGCTGCACATGGCACCGGCGGCCGTGCAGCCACACACAACAGCGTACGCGGCCAGCGCTGCGTCCAGGGGAACAACCTGCCAGCGCCACCTGCTCTCTCTCACCTGGTCCTCCTTCTGGTCTGCACGCTCAAAGTCGAGGCGGCCCTCAGACCTGCTCGAGCGCGATGCAATCGAAGACTGCCGAGCTCCCTTGCGGCGCGCCGAGCTTGACCACGAATGCACCCACGCACATGAACCAGCGAGATGCATGCTGCATGCGTCATGTAGCAGCAAGCACTGCAACGTGTGAAGCGACATGCAGGAAAAAGATACCTTTTGCTATTGTGGAGCCAAACCTGCGTAAAGTGGCTTTGATATGATGAAAGTATGCATTTGCGACTCTAGACGATGCGTACCCGATTCGAGAGTGCTCCCTGCCACGTCACGCCTTTTGTGGCTTTTGTGGTTCGAGAAGCGTAGGTGAGTATCTATTTCAAAGGAGCTGCGAGCGCTTTGCAGAGGGTATGCTGCCCTGCAGGCCTGATTTAATAGTGAGAACACGGTCGAACGCATTGTATATACACCGAATATCTCAGGCAGATACACTGTGAGAGGGATCTGGGTTATCGCTGGATAGTGGCAGCAGTCTGTTGGAGCGGTTTCCGATTCGACAGAAAACATACAAATTGCAAGATCAAACTGCACTTCTCCTCTCTATCCGAAGAAGAACCCACAGTGAGCTTGTGCGTGCCGCGCAACTTGCAACTCGCCGAGACTCGACATTCTCGAATCCGCCCACCAGCACTCGAAGCTCCTCGTCAGAACCC
>JAASGM010000005.1:0-91813 GCA_023334215.1 Globisporangium cystogenes | reverse complement strand
CCGCGTCCGGCGGGTACCAGCCACCAGCCGCAGCTGGAGGAGCGACCGAGCGAGTGCAGGAGCAATGAAAGCGTCTCGTGTCATTGGTGCGCGCTCGCACGCGAGGCTCACGCGTTCTGCCGGTAGCCCTGGTCGTCCATGCCTTCTTCCTCCTGCCTCGCGCTCTCGTCGCCGAGCTCCATGTCCCACATCGGGTCGCTGCATCGACAGCCAACCAGCACGCCGCAGTCACACCAGTCCCGCGAGTCTGTCGGCGTCCCAGCAAGGTGGTGGCTGTCGTGATCGCGATCGTCGTGGCGTTGCTGGGGGCGGCGATCCGACGTGCGGCGGACGTGGCAGCGGCCAGCGGAGGTCGACATGGCGTCTGGAGATGGCGACTCGGAGGCGGCGACTGCGGTCGCCAAGCACGCGACGATGAGGAAGAGGAGCGAGCGCATCGCGTTCTGCCAGTTTGGCCGAAGGGGGCGGCGCCGCCTGGTCTCAGACCAACCAGTTCGTTCCCTGTCACCGCGTTGCATTACGGTCTTAAGCGCTTCGTGGTCTCTTGTCAATCAGCCAGCTGCCAACTGCCAACTGCAGCAACTTGAGGCATGCAGACGCCGAGCGGCTCCTGAGCCAGCAGGCAGCCAACCAGCGGACTTAGGCGCGCGCGATCACGGCCTCGAGCTCCTCGACCGAGCACACGTGGAAGCCCTTCTCGCGGGTCACGACCGCCAGCTCCACGTTCGACTTGGTCAGCTTCTCCTCCATGTGCTGCTTGAGCGACGCGATCGCTAGTGTCTCGGCGTCTGCGAGCGCCATCGTCTCCGAGTAGCTCTCCTTGAGGTTATTTAGTGCGCCTTCCGAGCCCGAGCCGATCGCGTGCGCCTTCACCGGCACGTACGTCCCCGACGGGTCCGACGAGTACAGTTGCGGCCCGGCGTCGTCCACACCCGCGAGCAGCAGCGCGACGCCGAACGGGCGGCTCATCTTCTGCTTGTGGTTGTTCTCGTCCGAGCCCTCGCCGAAGCTCAGCGCCAGGTCGCAGATCGCCTGCGTGAGCGCGTGCACACGGACCTTCTCGTTGTACGAGAACCAGTGGTTCGTCGCCTCCACGCGCGCGTGGTCGATCAGCGTCTGCGCGTCGGCCGTGATGCCGCTCATCGCCGCGCCGACGTGGCGGTCGATCTCCATGATCTTCTCGATGCTGCGCAGCATGGACCAAGATGAGACGTGAGCGCGCGCGCCAGCAGATCCGTCAGTAGTTGGTTCGTTCTCACTCGATCAAGATTGAGTTCAAGTAGCCTCCACATCCCCGCAACCGCCAGCATGCGCACCTGCCAGGCTCCAGCAGCGGCGACGTCAGGCGCTTCTCGACCGCGAGCACGACGCCGTCCTTCGTGCGGATGCCGATCGCGGTCGTGCCCATCTGCTCACGCGCGCGCGAGCATCGCAGTGAGAATACATCTGGTCCTTGCGGCGAACGAGGAGAGCGTGGAGAAAAGATCGAGAGAGAGAGAGAGAGAGAGACGCACCTTGATGGCCTCGATCGCGTACTCGACCTGGAAAATGCGGCCCTCGGGCGAGAACGTGTTCACGCCACGGTCGTACTCGGTGCTGGCAGCACGGAAGCGGGTGAGCGACTGCGCGAGAGCACACGAGCGACCAGCAGCGCGCACTTGTTCTGGAACATGGCGGCGACGATCTCCTTGCTGCTCCCGGCTCCTCTCCTTGCTGCTACTGCTCCTTGTTGGCTATGCTTGCGGCGCGATCTGCTTCTGCGATTCCTCCCTCGATATCTTCGCGGGCACTGTGTACGACAAAATATTTTAATGTGTCTCGGATTTAATGCATGAAATACAGTACGATTTCCAACTGAACTACAGTACATGGTGTGCCAGAGGTGGATGTATAAATCTGTCCCTGGCGGAACGCGGGAGTGCTCGAAACGACACAAGCTCGTGGACTCCACATGGTTGTGTCGAGAGCGAAGGCAAACGAGATAGCGTGTTGATCCTTTGCCGGATGGCCCGATGAGCGCTCTACGCTTCAAAGCAGCGTGTGTTGTCCCGTTGTCCCAGTCTTCCTCCAGCCAACAGCATCCAGCAGTACAAGTGTCAACCCAGCACCTGGCAACCACCTCGGCCATCGCTCACCCGCCCCCACTCCTGTTCGCAAGCGCCGAGCGCCAAAGATGCCGCGCGACGCGAGTGATTTCGAAGCCACAGGCGCCGCTTTGAACCGACGAAGGCGCCACAACCACCACTTTGAGTGCGAAGTCGCCTCATCGTCGGCACGGCAAAATCGTCCTGCAACCAGGCAAGAAGACCACCGAGCAGCTCAAGAGGATGACCGCTCTCACGCACAACGCGGTTCTCACGATACGCTGCTCAGGGGATGCCACCAACGTATCGCGTCTCGGATCGCCCATATCCACCAAGACGAGAGAAGTCCACCGTCAAAGTGCGTCAGCGTCAACGTCAGCATCTGCAGCCACGTCCCGGTCGGCCAAGAGACACTCTTCGTCCGTTGGCGCTGTGGCATTGCAATGTGAGCACAGCGCAGGTCGGAAGGCGGAAAGGCCGGCCGCCGGGCGAGGAGTTGAAGCGGCGAGTTGGTTGCTGCCGCCGCCGCTGGCGCTGGCCGCAGCGTCACTTGCGATTCCGCCCGCGACACCGCACTCGCCCTTCCTTCCGACCTCCCGGATCTTCCGCCCGCCCGCGCTTCCCGGCTCTCCCCGATCGCGCCACCAGACCGACATGACGACAGCGCTGCACGCGCCGCCACCGCGTGGCTCCTTCCAGCGTTGGATGCGCGAGCTGGAGCGGCAGGACGACGCCGTGCGCGCGATCCAGGCGGCCGTGCGTGCGAAGCTGCTGCTGACTACCAAAGCGTCCACTGCGCATCTGGAGAAGGCGCCGCCGCCCACTCTCGCAGCCAGCGCGGCGTCCACGTACAGCTCAACGGCCGAGTCGTCCGCGTCCACGTCCTCAGACGAGGCCGACGAGGAGCACCATCAGCTCGAGGTGTTTCTCTGGCACGGCGCCGTGCTCGGCCTGGAGCTGGACGAGTGTCCCGTCACAGGCTACCCGCGCGTCGTCGACGACGCCAGCTGCAACGACTCGCTGCCGGGGATCTGGAACGTGCGCAACGGCGACTTCCTCGTCTCCGTGAACGGCGCCAGCACGCACTGCGAGCACCTGTCGCTGCGCCAAGTGCGCCGCATCGTGCGCGACGGCGTGCGGCCAGCGCTCCTGCGGTTCCGCCGCCCCGGCGCCAACGAGATGGAGAAGAGCGTCATGACGCGCTCGCGCCGGCTCACCACGCCCGCGCGCCAGGAGCAGCTCCGGCGCCGCGAGCGGCTCGAGCAGGCGCTCAGCTACATCGTCTGGCGCGAGGAAGACGACTCGCTCGGCATCGGGCTCAAGCCGGACAAGAGCCGGCCGTACCCGGTCGTGTCCGAGGTCGGCGCGGCCGGCGCCGTGAGCCGCCAGGCCGCGCGCAGCCCCGTGCGCGTCGGCGACCTCCTGCTCTCCATCAACCACCTCGACGTCTCGCAGATCGGCGTCAAGCGCGCCGTCGACCTGCTGCAGTTTGCGCCGCGCCCGCTCGTGCTCACGTTCCGGCGCGCGGCGGTGGCGGCCCGCGAGGCGCGCTGCGTCGACCTCTGAGCTGTGTGAGCTCCTCGTTATTTATCCGTTTGGCAGCTGCTTCGTCGTCGACGAGCGTCGAGAGTAGCAAGCAGACCCGACACGTTCGTCCACAGACCACACAGACCAGACGCGTTCGTCTACAGGTCAGTGCATTAAGTTACGTTCGGTTCACTCGTCTTCCGCGCCGAAGCGCACGAGCACCGCGGTCATGTTGTCCATCGAGCCCTGCTCCTTCGCGCGCTCGAGCAGCTGACGGCAGACCGCGAGCGCCTTGGCGCCGGCCGCGAGTCGCTCCGCCACGAACTGCGTCAGCTCCTCGTCGCGGAAGACGTCCGAGACGCCGTCGCTCACGAGCACGAGGAACGCGTCGTCGCACACGACCTCGACCGCCTCGGTGTGCGGCGCGCTCGAGATGAACGGCTTCTCGTCCGCCTGCCCGAGCGCGCGCGTGACCGCCACGACGCCGCCCACGCGCTTGTTGAGGATGATGCCGTTGAGCGCCTTGATGCGCCGCACCTCGTCCTCGTTCGTGGCCTTGTGGTCGACCGTGAGCCGCGACGTCTCGCCGTTACTGAAGAAGACCGCGCGCGAGTCCCCGACGTTCGCGACGTGAAACATCGTGCGGCCGTTGTAGCTCCGGATGAGGCACGTCACGGCGGTCGAGCCCGACGTGCCCGACTCGTCGAACGACTCGAGCTCCTGGTCCACCGACGCGAAAGCGTCCGCGTAGCAGCACTCGATGTCCTCGGCACTCAGCACGTCCGCGTCGATATCGCTGTACTCGACGCTGCTCGAGGTCGTCGACGCGCTCTGGTTGCTCAGCTGTGAGTCGCGCAGGCGGTTCGAGTGGAACCTGCTCTCGAGCAGCGCCGCGAGCTTCGCGTGCAGGTGCGTCGCCGCGTACTTGGAGCAAAAGTCGCCGCCGTGGCCGTCGTAGACGCCGAAGAAGCTGCTCTTCACCGGGTCGCCCGGGAACGCCTTGTACTTTGGGATCGCGACGCACTCGTCCTCCATGTGCTTCCGGAACCTGCTGTTCTGCGTCGACACGGCGCCGAACTCCTTCACCACTGGGCTCGGCGGCATGAACTCCATCCAACTGGCGTCCGATGGGCTGTCGTGCTGCTGCTGCTGGTTCCCGTACTTTCGCGCCGCGTGCGAGCTCTCGGCGCGGAACTTGGCCTCGTCGATCGCCGCTGGCGCGTGCGGGTGCGCGCGCGGGTGGTGGCAGCTACTGCTGCTGTCGCTGTGGCTGACGTGCGGGCGCTGGCGGCGGGAGGCGCGCCAGTGCGGGTGCGCGGCTGCCAAGCTGCTCGCCGCGTGGGTGGTGGTGGTTCTCATCGGCGCTGTCGGCGCTGCCGGTCGCCGATTGTGATGGTGATGATGATGATGAGAGTAGGCGGAGCCCATGGTGGCGGTTGACGTCGTTGACGTCGTCGACGGCGGCGGCGCGGCCGTCGATGCGGAGAAGCAGGAAATGGCGGCGCGCGGGGGTGGGCGGCGGCTGCGGCGGGCGACGCGGATCGCTCGCAGCAGCAGCAGCAGCAGTACCAGCAGCTCACTTGCTTGTGTGGTCGCGCCAAGTTCGCGAAATGGCCGTTCGCTGGCCGACTTTTTTTTCTTGGTGTGCAAAAGTGGTGTGGCGCAATGCGGCGCGCGGATTGGCTCGATGAACCCTAGCCGCTCTGGATTTATCAGCGAAAAATTGTTGCAGCATACTAAAAGCGAGTGAGAAAGTGCGATTCCGCAAACCCTATCTAAAAATAAGTCGCCTACTTTTTGAGTCAGCGAGATAAATCAATCAAATGTGTGTGCTGGTAAGTGTGCAGGTAAGTGTGCTGTTGGAGAGAGAGAGAGAGATCAAGAGAGAGCGACCAGCAGCCCTTGCTTTCTGCTGCTCAAGCTCTACACTTGCTTGCAAACGAACTCGCTTCTCGTGTCTTGCGCGCGCGATGCTGAAGGCGGCGGTGTCGTGACATTCGCGGCGGCGCGACGCTTGATTCCCCCAATTGATTCATCGCGGGGAGAGAGCGGGCGGACGAACGAGCATTTGACAACTCGACCCAAGCAGCCCAAGCAGCAGCAGCAGGAAGCAAGTGCTGCATGCCTGTCTTGTCCTCCGACAGGCTCGGCGCCTGCGACAGACCGCCTGCTCCGAGAGTGCCCGCTGTTTGAATCACCGCCGCTGCTGCTGTCGAGAGTGTCGAGGGTCGAGCAACAGCTCCACACCGAGCGCCACGAGAAAAATGTATCTTGCCTCCTCTGCGTCCACATCGAGACGAAGACGAAGACGGAGACAGATCCGTGCGAGCCAATCGCGAGCGAGCGACGCGCGCGGTGTCATTGGCAGCAGCGTCGCCTTCCCCGCGACCTGGCATCGCATTTGACGTCAAACTCGCTGCGCGAACTGCTGGGGAGCGAGCGATAGCGCTCGACCCGTGTCTCGCGAGTCGCGACTGAAGCAGCGAGACGGAGGAGGTATTCGTCTTCGTCGCCGATCCATCGATCGACCATCACGGTAACTACCGACTCGGAAGCAGCACCGCTTCAGATATCAACGAGGATGGGGGAGGGAGCTTTGTCGACGACGACGATGTCCCGTCAATCGTCCTGGACACCCCGCAGCCCGAACTGCACAGGAACATCGGTGGTGGCGGCAGCGGCAGCACTCGCAAATCGGCAGGACTCGGCTGGGGAGAGAGCCACATCGAGCAGAACACTGCCAGCTCCACCAGCTGAGCCCTCGCTTGATTCATTTGCGTCTCTCGATGTCTCTCGACGTCTCTCAGTCGATCCGGGGTCTCTGCATCCCAGGCATCCAGCCTGCAGCTTGAGCGCTACCTTGCTCACCTCGACGCCCGCCCTGCTCGTGAGACAAGCACAGCTTTCTGCTTGGTGCGCAAAGATCGAAGAGCGCGTGAAAGGCTGTCATCGTCTTCTTCTTGGTGGCCACGAAAGGAACTCGCGAGGGCTCGTGGTAACACTCCAGGCAGAGGTTGGTAAGGCAAGAAAGCGAGAGTCTGTCGAGCGGGGACTTGCACTTCAGCGCGTACATACTCGCCTCAGTTCGCACCGCAGCTACTAGGAAGGGGAGGGGAGGTGGCCAAGCTGCAGCTTGTGCGTTCACTCCGTTGCAAAGAGGCGAGGAGATCGATGTGGCTGCGCACATGCAACTCAATTCCTTCACACCCAGCTCGATATGAACAACTTCGTGCGCGTCGTCTTTGGCGTGCTGCAGCCGAGCGCGTGGCGCTGCTTCCTGCGCGACGTGATCGCGTTCCTCGAGGTCGAGGAGGGCTTCTTCGAGCTGGTTAAGGAGCAAACTGCTCTCCACTACCACACAGCAAGCTGTCCCGCTATCAAGTGGCGTCTGAGTGACAACAAGAGATCTCGTACCCCCTCTGGTCTACTTGCTGCTTCTGAACAGGGTTCTAGTACTGGAGGCAGTGTGAGTCCTTTTCGCTGCAGTCGTCCTCTCCATCACTATGCTCCAGAACGATGACGACGACGACGCCGACCGAGAAGCAGTCCTCCTCTCGCTATGCTGCAGTCCCAGAAGCAGTCCTCTCCATCACTATGCTGCAGTAGGAGGGCTTGTCTAGGGGCTTCATACTGCAGCACGAAGCGCATCCAGGGGCTGTCGTGGTGCGGCGGCGCGCGTTCGAGGGCGACGTCGTCGCCGCGCCAGGAGCCGCGGGCCGCGCCGCTCGCGACGTTCGCGGTCGTCGTCATCCTGCGGGCGGAGGCGGCAGCGAAAGAGACCGAGTGCGGGGAGGCGAAGGGAAAGAACGGGAGCGGACTAGCGCTTCTTCCCATCGACAGGCAGGCAGCGTCCGCGTGACTTGAGGGACTCGTCGTCGACGTGTCGTCGCGCGAAGCCGGCAAAGCGGAGGACGAGCTTGTCGCGCGCTTGCTTGTCCGCTTGTTTGCAAATGTGGTTTTTTATGGAGCCAGTCTCGGTAGTGAGATTATCAAGGTTGCTCGTTCGAGCACCATGGCGAGCGCCGACAAGCTGAGCGACAGCGAGCGAGAGGGAATGGAGATCGCCGCCGCGTTCTTCCTCGAAGAGCTAGGCTACACCTATCGATACGCTGCAGAAGTGCTCAGACGCATCCCGGGGTTCAGCTACTCGAGCCTGTGCGCTCGGTACAGCGACCCAGCCGTCTGCCAGTCCATACTCCGAAACGCGCGGGGACAGCCCCAGCAGACTCAGCAACACTCACAACCGCAGCCACAGCAGCATAGCGAGGGCAGCAGCCACAGCATCAGCAGCAATGGCAGCAGCAGCAGCTACAGCAAGAGCCACAGCAGCACGAGCAGCAGCAGGAGCAGCAGCACAACCACCTTCAGGAGTGACACTGGCAGCAGCAGCACGAGCGACACTGGCAGCAGCAGCCTGAACGACAATGGTAGCAGTAGCAGCAAGCCGTGCACTTCAGCTTATGGTTAAGGAGCAGAATCGAGCATGCCCTTCGTCGAAGCGAGGCGCCGACGACTGAAGAGCGCCAACGGGCACTGGAGATCGCCGCACAGCGCTTAGCTGTGTGGGTGATGGAGGACGTCCGAGTTTACTGGGTGCTGCTCGCACCAGACTACGCCCCTCCATGCGCAGACTATCGGAACTTTGGCTTCTGCGACGGTGGTTCACGTTGTCCGCGCGCTCATCACGAGATGACGAGCGCGAACGTCACGCTCGACCTCCTTGACAGCGCCGTGAGTTCCATTTGGCTCGCGATGTTCGCACTCACCAGCGAGTTGGTACATGGCGAGTGTGGCGAGTGGTGATGATTGGACGAGGGACTAACATGCATCCAGTACGCACACAGACTCATCGCAGCGCGCAACCGTCAGCTAGAGGTCTTGGTGATGCTAGATTTTGGTCAAGCCAACACCTACGCTGGAGCTCGCGTCTGCTGGATGCTAGAGCAGTCAGGCATCACGCCGCGCTTCTGGTGCGCGGAGGCGTTCCATCAGAAGCTGTTAATCTGCGGTCGTAAGTTCTTTGCGGTCGGGTCCGCTAACGCTTCGGACGTGTCACGCAACAACTGCGAGGCATCAGTTGTTCTCGGCGGCGGACGAGCAATGGAGACGTTCCGCGGAGTGTACGCGTCGATGTACAGCAGGTCCAAATGTCTGAGCACTGTGCAAGCGGAGATCGATCAAGCACAAGTCGATCAATTTCAGGCTCGCATGCAGAGGGAGGCAGCGCATCGGGAGGTAATGGAGAGCGTGCGCGCTCACGAAAGTCTGGGAGTCGCGGGGCTTCTGTTTTCAGAGTGACGATCTCCACCGGCGCAACGACCTTGTTGAAAAACTTCAGATTCAATTCAAAAACTGAATTGTATTCCAATTCAAAAAAGTGAATTGAGCTTCAATTCTGTCATAGATCTAAACATAGTCGCATTTTTGCCTAGATCTTAAACATAGTCGTTTTTTTGCCTAGATTCAGCTTCAAATCTATCACATGGGCTACCCGGAAAACTGACCCTGAATCTGAACCAGTTAAAATACAATGCCTTGTTATATTTCTTGATTTTTCGACTTTCGCGGTTTAACAACTTTATCACCGGTTCGATGATGAACTGGTTAAAGATAAATACTGTCCATAAACACGATATTTCATTTATGGTTTCTCAAATAAGATGTTAGCTAAAGAGAAAAATTTGTTATAAAGGGACTTTTGATGTTCACATGGTATTAACGTGTTAAATTTGGCACTTTGTACTGATGTTTGTATGCTCTTCTCGACTGTTGGTATTAAAACAAGAGATCATTTGTGAATAACAAGAGTTTACAAACGTCAAGAAAGCACTGTGTACAACTACTTTAGTCAGCGGTCCTTATGATTGAAATGTCACGGCTTTTGAAAACCCGATTAGTTTTTCAAGGATCTTTTTAAATTTTTGATTACTTAAAGATAAAATTAATTTCAGATCGTAATTTTTAAAAATGTTTCAGTGTGTTTGCACTATATTTTAAATTTGTCTTAGTGTGTTTGCCCTGGTTTGGTTACAGGTATCTAGGGAGAGAACGGAGCCTGCGTCACATCACATCATCGCTCGGACAAGGTGCTCGAGAGCGCGTTCGCGTACCTACAGATACCGACCGTCAAGTACAGCTTCAGCAAGGACAGGGGAGCGCGACAAGCCTGAGCAGGCCGTATACAGTATGCACTACAAAAGAAAAACTTGTCCAATAAAAATGGCTATTAGTGACAAAATGAAGGTACTTGAAGAGTGAATCGATCTGCCATAAATAGAGTGGACAAAGTGTTTGCGAATCGAAATCATTCTCCCTCGCATTTATCACTACCGAGATCTCGCTCTTGAGAGCAGCTCGCATTTTTCAATACCGCGCCAGGACACACCACCTCACGACTTCGCTGCCGCTCTCTAGAGCTCTCTAGACCACGATGGACCTCCTCGGCAAGATGGTGCAGGGCACAGGGTGCGCCGTCGACGGCACGGTCGCGGCGCAGAACCCGCTCTCGCGCGCCATGGACAGCGTGCTGCAGGCGCGCGGCGGCTCGGCGCGCTCTCGCCTCGCGCCGGGGCCGCAGCCCGGCTACGTCGGGGACATGCAGGCGCAGATGCAGCGCCAAAACTTTGCTCGCGGCGCCGACGCGCAGATGCTGCAGGGCTTCGAGCAGGAGGCGATGCACCGCAGCCGCATGGAAGCAGCGTTCCGCGCCGGCGAGATGCAGCAGCTCCACCAGCAGCAGCAGCAGCCGATGATGATGATGCCGCCGCACCACGCGACGTTCGAGGCCGCGTTCGAGGATTCCAAGCGCGCAGCGCGCTTCGGCGGCCCAATGCACCACCACCCGCCGCCGCCGCAGTTCATGCAGCAGCAGCAGCGGCCGCACGCGCAAGAGGCGTGGGTGGACGACTTCCAGTCCCTGCACATGGACGACGCGTGGCAGTCGGCGGGCAAGTCGCGCCAGGAACTCGCGTGGGAGGAGACGAAGGCGCCTGCGCCGATGCTACACCACCAGCAGCCGCAGCAGAACTACGCGCAGCAGTTCGAGGAGGCGAGCGAGCAGGTGACGCAGGACCGGTCGCGGCAGCTCGAGACCATGCAGGCGTCGAGCGAGATGGCGCGCACGATGAGCCAGAACCCGGACCCGAAGTGGCAGAACAGCGAGTTCCTCCAGTTCATGAACAAGGTCGGCACGGGCGAGCTGGAGCTGGACGAGGCGAAGAACGCGGTGGTGGGCGACGTGCCGCGCAGCGAAGGCGCGCTCGAAGGCGCGTGGGGCGACGCGGAGGCGGACGTGCGCGTGAACCGGGACCTGTACGAGGCGTCCTGGCAGCAGAGCGGGTCGGCGATGGAGAGCGCGTTCGCAGAAACCGCCGGCGCGCCGCAGCAGCAGGGCATGGAAGGCGCGTGGGCAGAGACGAAGGCGGCTCCTGGGGCGAGCGCAAGCGCCGCCGCGTTCGACGGCGCGTGGGGCGACTCGCACTCTGCAGAGGAGAAGGCGTTCGAGGACGTGTGGGGTGAAGGCGACAACCTGGTACGACGACGCGCATTGGCGTCGTCGATGGCGGAGCGAAGTCCCTGACTGCTTGCTTGCTTGTGTGTGCGCGCAGGAGGCGATCTGGGAGAAGGCGATGGCCGACGCGCGGACGACGGACCCGTTCGAGGACGCGTGGGACACGGCGAACGACGCGAGCGAGTACGCGTACAAGGCGGAGAACCCGTTCCTGGAGACGTCCGAGAACTTCGCCAAGGGCGTCGCGTTCTTCGAGTCGGGGCGGCTGTCGGAGGCGATCCTGGCGTTCGAGGCCGAGGTGCAGCAGCACCCGGAGAACAGCGAGGCGTGGCGCATGCTCGGCGAGTGCCACGCCGAGAACGACGAGGACAAGAGCGCGATCGTGTGCCTCGAGCGCGCGGTGGACGAGGACCCGTACAACCTCAGCGCGCTGCTCGGGCTCGGCGTGAGCAACGTGAACGAGCTCAACCCGCAAGGCGCGCTCAAGAACCTCAAGGCCTGGGTGCAGCACAACCCCAAGTTCCACGGCCTCGAGATCCAGCTGGACGAGTACAGCGACGGGTCGCTCATGGACGAGGTCATGCAGCTCATGCTGCAGGCGCGCGCGCACGACCCGAGCGACTCGGACGTGCAGGTCGTGCTCGGCGTGCTCTACAACGTCTCGAAGGATTTCGACGCGGCGGCCGCGAGCTTCCACCTCGCCGCGCAGGAGCGCCCGCTCGAGTACGCGCTCTGGAACAAGCTCGGCGCGACGCTCGCCAACTCGTCGCGGTCGTCCGAGGCGATCCCGTCGTACCACCGCGCGCTCGAGCTCAAGCCCCGGTACGCGCGCGGGTGGCTCAACCTCGGCATCAGCCACGCCAACCTGGGCAACTACGAGGAGGCCACCAAGTGCTACCTGCAGGCGCTGAGCCTGAACCAGCGCGCGGAGCACATCTGGAGCTACCTCCGCATCTGCTTCACGTGCATGGAGCGCTTCGACCTCGTCAAGGTGGCCGACACGCGCGACGTTGGGCTCTTCCGCGACGAGTTCAAGCTGCTTGACCTGTGATGAAAACCCACAAAAAAACTCGCTTTCTGCCCAGGAAACTTGCGGTTTTGGACGTTTGAACATGTAAATACTACGCATCTAGACCGGGGTATCTTGAAAGGTCACTCGCTCGCTGGATCCCTCGTCCGCCTCCGCTGCTCTCGACGTTTCCGCTGCTGCGATGCCTGCGAACGCACTGCTGTCGCCCGCGAGCCGCCTGCGCGGGCTCGAGCGCAAGCGCTTCCACGAAGACCGCAAGGGCCGCATCCCCGTCATGGACGCCGAGACGCTGCGCGAGCTCTGCCTCGAGAGCGACGGCTTCGAGACCCCCGAGCTGAACGACAACCTGTGCGTCGCCACCATACTGACCTCGCTGTCAGTCTCTCTCTATCTCTCTCTCATGATGCGAGCTATGCACGCGCCAACCACTTGCACCACCAGATACGCGCACTTCCAGGGCTTTCAGCGCATCGAAGGCTTGGAGGCGTACGTGAACCTCAAGGCGCTCTGGCTCGAGTCCAACGGCCTCACGCGCATCGAGAACCTCGCGCCGCTCGCGAGCCTGCGCTGTCTCTACCTGAGCAAGAACCTCATCGAGCGCGTCGAGGGACTCGAGAGGCTGCGCGAGCTCAACACGCTTGACCTGAGCGACAACCGCATCGCTGCGCTCTCGGGACTCGCGCGCCTGCCGCAGCTCTCGTCGCTCAACCTCTCGCGCAACCTGCTCGCGACGAGCGCGGACCTCCAGGAGCTCGCGTCGTGCGCGCAGCTCACGAACGTCGACGTGAGCCACAACCGCCTCGAGGACCCGGGCGTGCTCGCGGTGCTCCAGCAGGTCCCACAGCTGCGCGCGCTGCGCATCACCGGCAACGCCGTCGTGTCCACGACCAAGTTCTTCCGCAAGGTGTACATCTCGTCGCTGCCGCAGTTGGCGTTCCTGGACCGCCCGATCTTCCCCATGGAGCGCGCGGCGGTCACCGCGTGGCAAGCGGGCGGCAACGACGCCGAGCTGGCGGCGAAGCGCTCGTTCGTCGACCGAGAGAATGACGAGCGCAAGCGCACGCTGCAGGAGTTCCGCGACTGGCAGGCGCAAGTGCGCGAGAAGCGTCTCCGAGAGTTGGACGAAGAGCGGCGACGCGCTCTCGAGGCGGAACAAGAGCAACAGCAGCGCGAGGCGAAGGAGAACACGCCGGCGAACAGTGGCGACGCGGAGAGCGACGCGTCGTCTGCGGCGCTCCGTGTTGACTTGGCCGCGATCGACCTCAAGGGCTTCCGCGGCATCACGAAGGAGCAGTACGCGCGTCTTGCGCCGGGCGAGCGCGCCAAGTGGGACGAGCGCATCGAGCGCGCGCACGCCGACTCGGCCGCCGAGAGGCGCCAGGTGCTGGGCGACGGCGTGCGCGAGCTCGGCACCAGTTTCTGGGCGGCGGAAGCTGTCGGCGCGAGCGCGTCACCTCCGCCGACGCCAACGATGGCGACGGCGATTGCAGCAGCAGCGGAGGGCGACGAGCCGTCAACGTCGCTCGAAGATTCCCTCGCAGACAGGCCTCCCGAGCCAGCAGCAGCAAGTGGGCTGCTTGGGGATCGCCGGCTGCTTCCGCGAGCACCGCAAGGCAGCGACGCGGCCCAATCTTCCGCCCCGCTGGCGACGCCGACGCCGACGGCGGTGGTTGAAGGCGGCGGCGGCGGCGGCGACGGGGGCGTCGCAGATGGAGCGGGAGCCGCTGTGTCATCAACGGCTCCGGTCAGCACGTTGCGCATCGCTGCCGTCATGGGCGGGCTGCAGCCTCCGCCGGCGCCTGTCAGTGCATCACGCACTGGGTCCGTGGCGGTGGATGAGCTGCTGCCACCGCCGCCGAGAGCACGCGACCCGCTGCAGTTCGTCCGCGAGGCAAGCGAGGCCCGCGAGACGTGGGCCCAGCTCGAGCAGCGCGCGCGGCAGGCGCCGTTCCTGCACCGGCCGCCGGCGCTCCCGTCGGTGCACTCGGTGAGACACCTGCGCGTCGCGTGGTCCTCCGCCGCTGCTGTGGTACTTGACGCGCCGCGAGTGAGCTAATGAACGAATGTGCCCGTCTCTCGTGTGTGTCTGCGCGACAGCTCGAAGACGAGAGCGACGACGACGACGACAACACGGCGTCAACCGCATCGTCCGCCCCGCGGCCGTCGGCTGCAGCGCCGCCGCCGCCGCCGCTGCGCGCGCTCACGCGGGCGCAGATTTTGCTCGAGATGCAGACTCGCGTGGTGGACGCTGAGCGCGGCGGCGAGCGTGGTGGCTTCACGGACGTCGCGGCGCTGGACTGAAGTTGATGGAGCCGAGTCGTCAGAATCGAAAGGCGGATACAAATCCCAAGACAAAGGCCATGTGTCGAACTCGAAAGCGGCTAACTGGCGATATTTTATCGCGTTTGGCGCGCGCTGATTGGGCAAAAGAAAATCAGATGGAGTGCGCCACACCACTGCCACTTGCGACAGTTTGGAATTCCGGCACTTTTTGCGCAGAGAGCGCCACATCACAAGCTCACAATCGCTCGGTCGATCGGTCGATCCACACGTGCGCGTCCATTCGCGATCTCGCTCACACACACACAGGCTCTCGCTCGCGCTCCCCCGCCCCCCTCCCATGCTGCTGGCGCTGCTGCTGACGCTCGCGCTCGGCGGCGCGGCGGCGCTCGCGGCGTTCGGCGACGCGCTGCTCACGCTGCTGCTGCGCCGCTTCGCGGGCCGGTGGCTTGGCGCGCGCGTGCAGCTCTTCTGGTCGCTGCGCGACGGCGTGCTGGAGCTCAACAACCTCGCGCTCGCCAAGAGCGTGCTGCCCGCGCTCGAGCCGCTCGCCGGGCTGCCGCTCGACCTCGAGAAGCTCGAGCTGCAGCAGTTCGCGCTAGAGCTGCCGCTCGTCGACCGCTTCCTCGTGCCGCCCGCCTGGCGCAAGCGGCCGCAGATGCACTCGCGCGTGCACGTCGCCGGGCTGCAGCTCGGCCTCACGCTGCAGCACGCCGAGAAGTGGATCTGGACACGCGAGGACAACCTCGAGCGCCTGCAGCAGGCGGTCAAGGACGCCGCGCTCGCGCGCCTCGCGCGGGCCAACTCGTGGACCGCCGCGGTCGCCCAGAAGCTCCAGGCGCTCGCGGACGCGCGCGAAGCGGTCCGCGCGGCGAAGAAGGCGAAGGCCGGCGGCACAGCGCCGTCCGCTCCGCCCGCGGCGCCGGCGTTCTGGCACGTGCTGATCGACGAGATCATCGACTCCTTCGCGATCGTCGTGCGCCGCTTCACGGTCACGATCCGCGACGAGTACTCGACGTCGGGCGTCGGCGTCGCGTTCGAGAAGTTCGAGATCGGCCGGAGCCACGCGAGCGGTGAGCGCCGCAAGCGCGTCGTGCAGCTCAACGAGTTCGAGATCTTCGTGAACCCGCAGGCGCGCGGCCACGCGGACGCGTGCTCCGTCGTCCGCCCGTTCTCCCTCGAGGTCGGCGTTTACATGCCGTACGTGTTCCAGAACCTGCTCATGCAATGCGGCGGGGCCAAGCGCGTGCTGGAGCTCGAGGTGGCGTTCGACAAGTCGCAGCCGTTCGGGCTGCAGATGCGGCCAGCGCAGATTCGCTTCCTCATGTCGCTGCTCAACCCGCTGAGCTACTACGCCGACTGGTACAACCGCGCGGCCGTGCAGGACGAGATCGCGTGCGTCGAGCTCGAGAGCGACACGGCGGACGAGTACATGGCGATGTTCAAGCAGCAGTGGACGCTCGAGAAGGAGACCGGGTTCGCCAAGCGCATGTACGCGAGCTACAGGAACAAGGAGGAGATCGCTGCGCGCCAGGCGCGTCTCGCGGAGCTCGAAGCGAACGTGCTAGCGAGCCACCTTCTCGACCTGCGCTCGCGCGCGCTCGCGTGGAGGATCCCGAGGGCCGGCGCGCCGCTCCCGCACACTGCGAGCGACGTGCTGCGCCGCGGGAACCTGCGCAAGTTCCTGCAGAACTCGCTTGACAAGTACGAGAAGGAGCTGCCAGACGCCGTGCCGATGTTCCACGAGGTCAAACTGTCGTTCTCGATGCACAAGATGCTGCTCGAGCTCATGGAAGACTCGGACAAGACCGTGCTCGCGTTCGCCGTGAGCGACATGGAGGTGGAGCTGACGCTGGCACTCGACAAGGTCGCGCCGAGCAGCAACGCGATGGTGGTCGCCATCGACATCCGCCGCTTCCAGCTGCTCGACGAGCGCCGCGTGGCGACGAACGTGTTCCCGCAGCTGCTGGACCGGAACCCGGAGGCCGAGTCGATGCTGACGCTGCACGTAGAGAAGAAGGGCAGCGACCACATGGACGTCGGGTTGGAGCTCAAGGAGTTCTCGCTGCTCATCGTGTTCGACCCGCTCATCTTCGCGATGCACACGTTCCTGCCGGCGCTGAGCGCGGACGAAGCGACGCAGATGCGCTTCCTCGCGTACGACACTCTCCAGGGTCCGCAGTCGCCGGAGCAGCGCGAACTCGCGGCGCCACTATACGTGGACGACCTGCCGCAGGAGTACTCGCCGCTGATGCTTCAAGGCATGCCGCTGACGTGCAAGATCCTGGTCAAAGGCATCGAGATCTGCCTGCTGGGTGACTCGGCTTCGGTCAAGTCGCACGTGCTCGCGTTTACGTCCGACGCGAAGCTGCAGATCGTGAGCTCCGTGCGCCACGAAGGCATCGAGCTGGAGCTCGAAGAAGTCGCGCTGCAGCCGTGCACGATCATCCTACGCGCCGACGGGATTGAGCTCGACCTCTCGGGCCGACGCACGATCCTGGAGCTCGAAGGCGAGGGCGTCGACCTGGAGCTGGGCTACAAGCTCACAGTCGGAGGAGACCCGGCGTTGAGTTCGTCTCGGTCGACGACGAGCTCCAGTCGCAGGTCGGCGAAGACTGGCTCGAAGCTCTGGGGGCTCGCGCGGCAGGCAGCGATCAAGAAGAACATCGCGGAAGTGGCGCACCCGGAGGTGAGCAAGGCGGAAGAGATCGCTGTGCACTCGTCGAAGCGCGAGCGCGTCAAAGCCGGCGCCAAGCGCAAGGTGATCATGAAGATGTCCGACTTTGCGCTGAACCTGTCCCCGAACGACCTCGGCGTGTTCCTGAGCATCATGGCTTCGCTGAACGACTCGATGGTCGAGGATCAGAGTCTGGTGAAGCAGCGGGAGCAACTCGAGGCGCGCATCGCCAAGAAGAAGAAGGAGTTCGAGGAGAAGCGGTACCTGGAGCACCTGAAGACCGAGTTCAAGCTGCGCGACGTGGACGGCGGCGGGTCGTTGGATGTGGCAGAGATCGAGAGTCTGCTGCGGAGCCTGCCGAACTGCCAGAACCTCACGAAGGACGAGTTCGACGACACCGTGCGCGAGTTCATCTCGATCGTGGACAGCGACGGCAGCGGCGACATCTCGCTCGAAGAGTTCGAAAGCGCGCTGAGCCGGAACAAGATCATCTACCCGCGCCTCCACACCGGCGTCGTCTCGCTCACGGGACTCGAGTACGTCGACCCGACCATGGAGCGCAGCCGTGTGCCGTACCTGAAGGGCGAGCAAGCGGCAACGCTGTCGAACACCGCGTCGCTGTCGGCGTTCTGGGCTCGCTACATTGAGCAGGTCGGTGTGTCCAAGACGTCTCTGAACGGCTTGTCGCCGATGGTCGTGCAGATGAAGATGGTGCGCGCGTTCAGGAACTACGACTACGCGCAAGAGGCGTGGTACCGCCTCGTGAACCCGTCGCTGGTCAAGGTCGGCGAGCAGAGCGTGTGGCTGCTGAGCAAGGAGATGGACATGGGCAGCCGCGGCAACGTGATCGACCAGCTGCTGTCGAGTCTCGACGCGGACACGCAGGTGGCAGCGCACGCGAGCTCCGCGCCGGAGCTCCGCATGTTCGTGCACACGATCTTCTCGACGGCGTTCGGCGGCTTCTACTTCCGCCTTATGGACGACATGCTCCCGCTCGGCTTGCCGGCGCTCGAAGTGTCTCTGGAAGAGCTGGCGATCTACGGCAACTTCTCGATGTGGGAAGGAGAGACTGCGAGCTCGTCGACGGACGTGCGAGCGCACCGCCGCGCGAAGAACAACTACGGCGTGGGCAAGCTCAGCTTCGACGTCTACGGCAAGTACTACAACGCGAAGGCGCGCCAGGTGGAGCCGTTCCTCGAGTTCTACCAGGGCGTGCTGGACCTGAAGAAGGACCCGGAGTCGCACACGGACATTGTGTACACGTCGGACCGGTACCTCCAGCTCAACATCACGTCTGCGTTCATGGAGGCGGTGAACACGAACGTGACGTCGTTCTCGAAGGCGGAGCGACAGGCGGAGCGGGAGCGCGCGCACATCAAGGAGGAGGACGGGATTTTCTGGCTGCTGAACGAGAGCGGCGTGGGCGTCAAGTACTACGTCGTGGCGAAGAAGGAGCTGAAGGAGAAACTTCGCGTCGAGACGGTCACGGCTGTGGTCTCGGTGCCTGCAGGAGAGGCGCACGCGTGCGTGCTGCTGAACGTCGACGAGGAGCTGAAGGACTACGAGGAGCAGAGTCTGAAGGAGAAGCAGCTGCGCCAGGCATTCCGCAACGCCGACAGCGACGGCAGCGGCGAGCTCGATACGGAAGAGGTGCGCTCCGTGCTGCGCCACATCTTCGAGGAGGAAGAGAAGCAGCGCCACTCGCGGCCGTCAGCCACGTTCCGTCGCAGCGAGAGCTCGATCTCGGAGCACGACCTGGACAGGGCGGTGGAAGACTTCATCGACCTCGCCGACACGGACCACTCTGGGCTGGTGTCGTGGGAGGAGTTCAAGGCGGCGATCTCCAAGATGCGCGCGACCGTGGACCGCTTCATCTCGATCGAGATGGATGGGTTCAAGACCATCCACAACGTGCCGATCCTCGCCACGCGCGAGACGCAGGTGTACGAGCTGGTGCCGCTCTTCCCGGACGTCGAGTCGGAGACATCGATCGCGGCGCTGTACACGCAGGGCGTGGAGCTGCTGAACAAGATCGGCAAGCCGTCTCGTCGCGAGCTGCAGAAGGCGTTTGCGTGCTTGCACCGCGTGAAGGAGCTCGACCCGTCGTACGAGTGGATCGACTCGTACTATGCCGAGTGCATGCGAACGTACCTGCCTGTGCTGCTGGCGGTCCACATCAGCGGCGACGGGACGTACGGACTCCAGGTGAAGGTGTCGTCGGCCGAGTACATTCGCAACGATACGGCGAAGCTCGCGGAGATGCTGCTGGTGGACGAGACTGGCGACGTCTCGCGCCACAACCCGGAGCAGCACAACGGCACCGAGCGCTTCTGCGTGCTGCCGCCGTACTCGTCGATGAGCATCCCGATCGACTTGGTCGACTCGGGCTCGTTCGCGATCCGCCAGGTGGGCGAGACGGACTGGAGCAACTTTTTGCCGCTGTCGGTGCGCGACCAGAGACTCTACAAGCACCTCACTCGCTTCGAGCAGCGCGAGGCGCGCAACGCGCAGCTCGAGAACGGCTCTGCCTCGATCTCGGCGACCAAGTTGGTTGCTGAGAGGCTGGGCAAGGACGTTTTGCTGCCGAGCCTGAACGAGTACTGTGCTGCAGGCACCGAGATGGTGTACCCGTCTCTGAGCTGCATCGACAACCAGCCGACCTCCGTGATCGAGAAGACGTCGCTGAACAATGTGCTGCTGGGCACGTGGTCGCTCGTGATCCAGCCGCAGCTCGTGCTGCACAACGTGCTTCCGTGCGGCGTCGAGTACATCATCGTGCAGGCGGGGGACTGTCCCGCGGACTCGCTTGACAGCAAGGGCAACTTCCGCGTATCGGGCGACAGCCCGTCGTCGAAGCGTGCGAAGGCCGTGAAGGTGCTCGGGAAGGTGGACTACTTCTCGTTTGTCGACGAGGTGAACTCGCGCCGGATGTTCGTGGAAAGCGGCCAGTCGGTGCAGATCTTCGGGCTGGACTTGGAGGCTCCAGCGATCATGAAGATGCGTCTCTGCGCCACGTCGGCGAACCGCGCGGATCGGTGGAGCACGCCGTTCCACGTCGGCTTGAACGCGGACCGCGCGGCGTTCAACAAGGAGATCTTCGAGCTGCGCTTCGACGACGGGCCTGGCATCGTGTATCAGCAGGAGTGGCAGGCGAACGCCGCACGCTCGATCACGCTGTACGCGCCGTACTGGATCCAGAACCGCAGCGGTCTCGACCTGAAGCTCAAGCTGCCGAAAGGCACGATCTGCACGACTGAGCAGCACCGCGCGTACTTCAACGGTGACCGCGAGATCCCGATGATCGCGAATGCTCCGCTAGCGAAGGCGATGCTGAGCGTCAAGCCGTACCAGGCGACGCCGCACGTCTACGAGAGCGACACGCTGAACTCGCCCAAGACGAAGAAGTTCCTGCCAAAGTTTGAGAAGGTGGACTGGTCGGATCCGAAGGACATGGCGAGCGTCGGTACGAGTGGCGACTTGACGCCGAGCGGCAGTGGCGACTATTCGTTCGTGCTGGCGTTCGAGGTGCGCGCCGCGCCGGCACAGTTCTTCCGCTCGAAGATCCTGGTCATCTCGCCGCGCTACGTGGTGATCAACCGCGTTCCTCGTCCGCTGCAAGTGGCGCCTGTCCTGCTCGACAAGAAGCAGCGCGGCCCGAAGGTCAAGTCCGGAGCGGAAGCGCAGCCGCACTGCACGCTGAAGGCGGAGGAGCGTGCAGCGGTGTACACGTTCGTGGGCAAGGAGAAGCACTGGACTGGACTTCGCATCCGAGACTACGCGCGTGACGGCGGAGCGCGGGAGGCGGGTAACTGGAGCAAGGACATTCCTGTGAAGGAGTCGGACGTGGCGGTGAAGACGAACGACGACTACAACTGGTGGGCACGAGGAAGTCTGGGCGACGGTCCGATCGTGAACGTCTCGGTGCACACGGCGGAGGTGACGATCTTTGTGACGCTGAAGGACGTGTCGACGAAGCCGCCGTACCGGATTGAGAACCGGTCGTCGATGCACACGTTCCGGTACGTCCAGCGCGACGTGAACGACGCGGAGGAGATGATCTTGAAGCCGCTGGAGAGCCATTCGTTCGTGTGGGACAACCCGCTTGCGCCGGAGCTGCAGGTGAAGGTGACACCATCGCAGTGGAAGGTGCCAACGATTGTGGACTTCATGCACATCGGCGAGATCGCGAACATAACGCCAAACCACCTGCACGGCGAGGTGTACATCGACGGAGTGACGCGCGTTTTGGCGATCGGCGACACGAAGGTGTATGCCGATGTGCGGCAGCAAGCGTTCTTGAACGACTGGCTCAGCGACTTGCTGATCGACATGGCGATCCACGGCGTGGGCATCACGATCGTGGACGATCACCCGCAAGAAGTGCTGAACATCACGATGGAGAACATGCGCTTCGAGTCTAGCGCCGGTTCCCGAACCTGCGTGTTCTCGCTGCACCACATTCAGATGGACGACATGTCGCCGCAGTCGGCGTACCCGGTGGTTCTTGCGCCGCTCGACAGCGGCTTCAACAGCGACAAGCAGGAAGGGTGGATGCCGGCGGATGGCGAGCGGCCGTTCTTCTCGCTCGCGATCGAGACGGCGCCGCAGAGCGGCATCACGATCGTGAACAACTTCGACATCGAGCTGCACTCGCTGTCGGTCAAGCTGAGTCTCGAGTACGTCTTCATGCTGCAGAAGGTGTTCATTAAGTTCGTTCCCGAGACCGACGAGGAGACAGCCCGCAGAGTTGGCGTCGACTACAAGAACAGTCTGCTGTCGCTCGAGCTCGTGATGCCGGACGAGAACCAGCAAGCGGGCATGCTGATGTACTTCAAGAAGTGGCGGCTGAGTCCGTACGACTTCCACCTGACCTTCGACTCGGTCCAGGAAGACCGCGGCGAGGGCATCTCGGCGATCGTCGGGCCGACGCTCGGCAGCATCCTCGGCGGCATCGCGCACGTGACGCCGGAGTTCAACTTCGGCGAGATCGTGTACAGCAACACGTTCTTCTACCAGAACGACCTCGTCTTCGACGTGATCTGGAAGATCGTGCTCGCGGTGGTCGGGCAGTGGTACAAGATCGTGGGGAGCGTCGAGCTGCTCGGGGACCCAGTGGGTCTCGCGACGGAGATCGTGGACGGCTTCGCTCTGGCCGCGCGGCAGCTCAAGCGAGACGTCCGCGGGCAGAGTCTGCGCAAGGGCGAGAGCGCTCTGACGCTGGCGCAGACGGTGGTCGGCGCGCCGTTCCACTCGATCGGCAAGGTGTCGAACGGACTCGGCGACGTGGTGAAGAAGGTGACGAGTTTCAAGAGCCAGGAGTCTGCGGAGGAGCCTCGCCATGTCCCGGAGGGGCTGTACCAGAGCGGCGTGGTGCTGTCGAAGAGTCTGGCGTACGGCGTGGTCGGGTTCGTGAAGGAGCCTGTGCGCGGTGCGAAGCGCGACGGGCTCAAGGGCTTCGCGAAGGGCGTTGGCCGCGGCACGTTGCAGCTGATCGCGTCGCCGGTAGTCGGAACGCTCGGCGTGGTCGAGAAGGTGGCGCAGTCCGTGAGCAACACGACGCACTTGCTGGACGAGAAGGCGTTTGACGGCGGGCGTCGGCCGGCGCGCGACCTGGTGACGAACCACCTGAAGCCGCTCGCGGACTCGAACGTCATCACGGAAGTGGAGGTGCACTGCTTGTACATCGACGGGCTCCCGGAGAACTCGAACGCGCAGGTGGTCGTGAGCGTGATGGAGCCGGCGGCGGAGGGCCCCGCGAAGCGGAAGACGTACAAGAGCACGACGATCCGGCGCTCGGGCACGCCCAAGTTCGACCAGTCGTGGCTCATCGGCATCTCGTCGCTCGAGACGATGATCGACATCAACGTGTACCACAAGCGCAAGCCGATGCCGAAGAAGCTGCTCGGGTACCTCCGGTTCTCGATCGAGGACATCTACCGCGAGTTCGAGCCCGTGCCGGCCAAGCTGCTGTCGGACACGAAGGCGAAGATGCGGCTGAAGCGCCGCAAGCGCGTGCGCGGCAGCATCATCAACGAGCTCGCGAGTGCGAGCACGACCCCCGTGGAGGTGCGCGACGAGAGTTGGAAGCAGCGCGTGCGGCAGACGTCGTCGAGCCTCTTCTCGGACGGTGCGGTGGCGGACGATGCGGACCTGGACTCGGACTCGGACAGCTACGAGGACGACGTCGAGATGCTGAGCAACCGCTCGTTCACGCTCAACGAGTCGTACCCGCCGACGCCCATGGAGCTCGAGCTGCTCGGGTGCCAGACACCCGCCAAGATGTATGTGAGCATCCGCTACGTGAACGACATGCGCCGGTATGCGTGAGTCGAGCGCAAGGCTGAGCATTAACAAAGGCGGCTTATTGGTACAGTTGCGCAGTGGTCAAAGATGTTGATTCCATTGTACTGTTTGAAAAATATAGTGATAAAATTGAGTAGCAGAACCGCCAGAAAGCGCACTTAGCGAGAGTGGATGGCGAAGCGCTCTGTGGCTGCAGCCGTGGCGCACGGCGCGCTGCAGCGGTGCGTCGCGCTCGGCGTCGTTCCGCACCCGCGGACTCACCGCTCGCTGACAACCGCTTGGCGACAGGCTGCCGTACGTGCACACGGCGAGCGAGATCCAGGAGATGAAGTTCTGGCGGCTGACGATGCGCGAGAGCCACAAGATCGCCGACCCCGTGCGCCGCGCCAAGAACCAGACGGCGCGGCTCATCAACGCGCAGCTCGCGAAGCTCTCGGGCGTGACGCGCCAGGCGTCGCTCGCGTTCCCGGCGCTCAAGCACATGCACCCGTTCGAGCGCGTGCGTGGTTGGCAAGTGGGTTGGTTGGCTGGACGGCTCGCTTACCATTACCACGAGCACAGGAGGTGGTGGTGCTCACGCTCGGCCACGGCGCGTACGAGGACAACGTGCAGAGGCTGCGCAAGGTCTACGCCACGCTGCATAACACGGGCAAGCAGCACGAGCGCGAGTGCCAGGACGTGAGGACCAAGCAGGAGGCAGAGGACTGCGGGCTACGCTGCGTCGAGGTGCGTGCTGCGAGCGCACACATGCGTGCATGGGACGCAGCAGCTCAGGCTGAGTGGATTTGGCACGGCTGGCGCTGCGGGCAGGCGTTGCGGGAGGTGGTGGAGCAGCACGGCGCGACGCTGCGCCAGGTGGCCGACATGGCTAAGGTGCGGCTTCGAGCGAGAGAGTGGCTCGCACTGGGCGGTGTGAGCTCATGCGCTGCTGCTGGTACTTGTAGATACTGCGCGGACTGCCGTACGTCGACGTCGAGCGTCCGATCTTCGCGTTCGTCGGTGCGCCGAACGTCGGTACGAGAGTGAGCGTGAGTCACGGGGATCAGTCCACTTGGCTCACGGGATGCATCTACAGGCAAGTCGTCGCTCGTCCGCGCGCTCTCCACGGCGTCGCCAGAGGTGCGTGCCATGCGTGGCGGAGCGACCCGCGACCTGCTTGCCGTGCCAACTCGCTGCGCTTGCGTGGACGCAGGTCGCGAACTACCCGTTCACCACGCGCGGCATCACGATGGGCCACATCTACGTCGAGGGCACCACCTATCAGGTGCGCTCGTGCGGTGTGGCTCTGCAAGGCGCCTGCTGCGATCTGACGGATGAATCGGCGCAGATTGCCGACACTCCCGGGCTCATCTACCGCCCGGACGCGAAGCGCAACGCGATCGAGCACCTCGCGCTCGCGATGATCGAGAAGACGAAGGCGGTGCGTGGGGGCTGATAGAAGTGCGTTGAAGCGCGTGGTGGCTCGGACAAGCGGCTTCTGACCTGGCGGCGCTGACGTCTCGGTTGTGCTCTGTGGATGTCTCGCGTAGTCGATCGGGTTTGTGTTCGACCCGACCAGCGCGTCCGGCACGCCGCTGACGGACCAGCTGCTGCTGCGCGACGAGCTCCACGGTCGCGTGTCGAGTGCGCGCGCAGACGTCGAGTGGCTCGACATCATCTCGAAGATCGACCAGCCGGTCGCGGACCTCGCGTCGCTCCAGCGGAGGTGCGTTTGCCACCGCTGGCGGTGTGAACTTGAGTGACGAGTGAGAGTCTGACGAACCCATGTTGCAGATTGGGTCCGGCGGCGCTGACGGTGTCGGCGCAAACGAACCAGGGGCTCGTGGGGCTCGGCGAGGAGATCCGCCGGATGCTCGTCCCGGCAGTCGGCGACGAGAGCGACGAAACAGAGTGAAGGCGCAATCTGACGGCGATCCGTTGACGACCGCAGGAGCTGTCGATACTGTTCGAGCCGTAATAGAGCTGGCTTCGACGCGTGCGCTTGAAGTGCTCTTCCGCCACTGCTGCTACTGGAGCGTTAACAGCATGCAGATGCTGCCACAGATCGATGCCAGCTCCAGACTACTGGTACAGATTCTCAGGGTCAACTTTGCGTGTTCACACAAATGGATGGGAGAAACATTCATCTTCGCTAAGTCTCTACACGGGTAAATATTCTAAATAAAGAGTAAAACAGAACACTACTTTGTACCAGTTCGTTTATTACAGAGAATTTGCCCGTCTTGAACAGGCAAGTTCAAAGAAGCCTTCCCGGTCCCGCATTTCTCCATAAATTTCGGGACAAGTCCTCTTCCACCACGTCCACCTGCCACGAGCATCTGCGCATTCCGCGACCCGCGCAGCTCTGGAGCAGCCGCCGCCGCGATGCTGGGGAAGAAGGCGCTCGAGGGCATCGCCGCGTACAAGTACAAGGCGTGCGTGCAGCCACCGCGCCGTTCCCTCCTCTTTCCTCCGCTTCACTCACGCTCTCAACTTCTCTCTCTGCTGCTGCTGCTGCTGACGACGCAGCGGCTCGTACACGGTCATCGACAACCTGCTAAATGACCACTTCTGGACGCCCGCGGTGCAGCTGCTGCCCATCTGGATGGCGCCCAACCTCGTCACGATGCTCGGCACGTGCATCATGATGTTCACGACGCTCGTGCAGCTCGCGTTCTCGCCGCACTTCTCCGAGCCGGCGCCGGCGTGGGTGCGTCACGACTGGCGTGGCGTTGGGAGCAGCTGCACGGCGACGACTCACCCCGCCTTCCGGGTGCCTGTTGCAGGTCTACTGGCTGTCGGCGCTTGGGCTCTTCGTGTACCAGACGCTAGACGCGCTGGACGGCAAGCAGGCGCGCCGCACGGGCTCGTCGTCGCCGCTCGGGCAGCTCTTCGACCACGGCTGCGACGCGCTCAGCACGGTCTTCAACGTGCTCAGCGCGGCGGCGACCGTGCAGGTCGGGCCGGGCTACCGCGCGTTCATCGTGCTCTCGTCCGTGTCCACGACGTTCTACCTGGCGCAGTGGGAGGAGTACCACACGGGCGTGATGAGCTGCGGCAACGGCTGGTACGGCGTCACGGAGGGCCAGCTCTCGCTCGTGCTCTTCCACGTCGTGGCGGCGGTCTTCGGTGCGGGCTTCTGGACGGCGCAGCTGCCGCTCGTGCCGTTCGGGACCGCAGACGCGCTCGTGGTCGTGCTCGTGGCGAGCAACGTGGTGCTCGCGTACGGCAACGTCTCGAGCGTGCTCATGGCGCCGGCCGACGCGATCCCGCGCGACGAGCTGGGCAACAAGCACGTTTCCAAGCCGCTCGCGCTGTCGCAGCTGATCCCGATCGCGATCCTGCTCGTGCTCGGCACGCTCTGGATCTCGGGCCCGAACGCCGAGACGTACGCCGCGTACCCGACGGTGTACCTCTTCGCGATCGGCATTGGATACGTGCTCTTCTCGGTGCGTGCGAGCTCGCGTTCAGTCTGTCGTGGCGTGGGCTCCGCTCTGACTGCTGTCGCCTCTGCTCTGTGCCTGGCAGACGCGCATGATCACGAGCCACATGTGCAAGATCCCGTTCTCGCCGCAGCTGCGCGTGATCATCCCGTTCGGGCTCGTGATCTTCAACTCGTACGGCCCGATGCTCGGCCTGCTGCCGGCGCCGCTCATCCGCCCGATGCTCGCGTCGTCGCTCTACGTGCTCTTCATCCTGTTCGTGTACCTGCACTTCGTGGTCCACGTCGTGAGCGACATCTGCGACTACCTCAACATCTTCCTCTTCAAGCTCGCCAAGAAGAAGGACTGAAGCGGTGCGTCAGCCAGGTGCGACGTCTGGAACCAATGCCGAAGCCGGCCGTCGGTGTTCGTGCGCCGCGATCCGAGGCAATGACAGTTCGTGCGTTCGCTTTGTTGGCGTTGGCTTGCTCTACGCGGACGACACACGCAGATCGCAGGTCTATTGCTTGCTTACACGCACGCACAGGAGGAACTCCAGTCACGAGCTAGAAGTCCCAGTTGTCCCACTCGTCGCCCTTCTTCGCTGCACTCGAACTCGCGGTGGCTCCCAGCTTCATCGCCCCGACAGTCTCGCGCTTCGCCTTCGTCTCCGCCAGCCGCTCGGTCACCGACTTGGTCGCGGCGGGCGGCGCGCTGGAGAAGTGCGAGTGCGCTGTCGAGGAAGAAGATCCGGCGGCGCTGCTGCCGAAGCTCGACGAGAAACTGGTGCTGGCGCCTCCGAATGCACCACTCGAGCTGGTGCTGCCGCCAAAGCTTGACGAGAAGCTGCTGCTGCTGCTGGTGGCTCCAAAGGTGTTGTTGCTGGTGCTGAAGCTCGTCTTTGCTGCGGGTTTGGCTGTCGTCGCCGTCGTCGTCGAGCCAAAGTTCAGGTCGTCGTCGCCTCCCCAGTTGTCGTCGCCCCATCCACTCTCCGCACCTGCACTCAGCGACGTCGAAGTGAGCGTCGTAGACGGCGCTGGCTTCGGAGGCGTCGTGCGCGAGACGCTCAGCTTCATCCCGCTGCTGCTGCCTGTCGACGACGAGAACGACGAGAACGGCGACGGTTGGTGGCTCTGGGACGAGGAAAACGAAGTCGTTCTGGTTCCACTGCCGCCCACGAGACCCAAGTCGTCGTCCTCGTCGTCGTTCCACTGATCGTCATCGTCATCCATGCCCAGGTCGGCAGCCGCGAACGCAGTGCTGAGCTTGCTGCTTGAGCTCGAGCCGGTGAGCTGCATCCCCGTGCTGCCTCGTCCAGAGGACTGGAACGAGTTCGCGAAACCGTCGGATCTGCTCGAGGACGACGACAGCGGAGCTCCACCGAAGCCTCCCCCGCTAGCCGACGACGGCGCGGCGTCCGCCGATCCCCCCGATCCGACGATCTTGCTCACGTTCGCGCTTACAGCCGACGCGGCCCAGGAGGTGAGCGACGACGCGTAGCCAGCTGAAGAGGTCGAACTCGTGGGCGGCGTCGAGGTGGACGGCACGCCGTGGTCCCCACTCTCGTGCTTCAGCTGCTGTTCCCGAGCTTGCTGCTCCTCGCGGACCTTCATCTGTGCAGCCTCCTCCATCACTTTCTTCATGAAGAGGTCCATCGACACCGCCGCCTGCTCGCGGACCGAGATCGAGACGTCGATCAGGAGCGGCGAGATCGCGGGCACAATGTTCCCGGCCACGCCTTGGATCGAGAAGTACTCCTGCAAGCGCACACCAGGCGTTAGCGCCTCATAAGCTCCACTGGTGGCATCGACAGCTCTCGCACGCACCGCGCACGCCGTGAGTGAGCGCAGCCCCGCGAGTCGCGCGTGCGGGAACGGATCCTTCATGGCCCTCGCGAACGCCGGGAAGAGCACCTTCGGGCGTGTCGCGTCATTCAGCTTCTCCGCGATCTTGCCGAGGCAGATGGTAGTGTTCGTGCGGATCGCAGGCTCCGGGTCGGTCTACAGAGGGCAGCACGTCGTAAGCCGCACACCAATGCCCCCCCACCACTCACACGACACGCGCAGCGTCTGTGACCATACCTGCAGCTTCGCAAAGTACTTCATCACGCGAGTGTTCAGGTTGCTGTCCGAGAGCTTGTCGGCGATGTGGAGCATCGACTTGACCGTCAGCTCGCGCAGCACCGGCGCCGCGTCGGTGAAGCCGCTGCAGATGTTGTCGAAGACGACCGCGCTGTTCACGAGCTTCGCGTCGAAGTGCACGGCGAACTTCTCCATCATCTGCAGGAGCTGCACGCGCACAGCGCGGTCGTTGCAGCTGAAGAGCTTGACGATGATCGGGAGCACCTGGTCCTTGAACTCCTCCGCGGACAGCGAGCTGCCGATCTGGACCATCGCGGGCAGCATGTGGCTCGCGGACGGGTCGAGCTTCACCGGAGCGTTCTTCGCCCCGCCAGCGGCGCCGAACTCGACGACAGCTTTCAGCGCGGGCAGAACCTTGTGCACGCCGAAGGACTCTGGCAGCGACGTCAGGTTCGCGCACAGGTCCTTGTAGAACTCGACCTTCTCCTCGGGCGACTTGATCGCCAGGTTCTCCAGGAAGTCCATGCGCTTGATGAACGGCGTGTCGAAGAAGCTGGACGCCAGGAACTTCTGCGGACTCGGCCGCCGCGCGGGGATCGCGTCGATCGCCTTCCGATACTGCGTGCGGATCGCAGGCGGGATGTTGGACGCCGACGCCAGGTCGCTCGTGCGGACCTGGCTGTCGTTGTAGATGTAGTACATGAGGCACGCGAAGGCCCAGATGTCCACGCCGAACGACGGGCCGGTCGCGACCGCCTTCCACTCCTTCCGAAGACATTCTGTGGTGCGTCGAGAGTCGCAGTCAGAGCACTGCAGTGGGCTCCATCCACACTATCGCAAGAGCACACGAGCAGCTCCTGCGCAGCGGAAGAAGCCGCACCTGGAGACTTGTAGTTCGCGTCCGAGAACGACTCGAACGCCGTGTAGATGTACGCGGGTCCGTCGCTCGTGATCTCCGCCGTCATCTCAAAGCCGCCAAGCTTCCAGTCGCCTCCCTGCGCACAGCACAGCACAAGTCCGTTACACACACATGCACGCAGGCGAGACGCTCGGCCACGACAGGCGCTGCTCGGCCGCGACGAGAACTGCTCGCCGCCGCACCTTGGTGACGAAGATACTGTGAGGGGTGAGGCGGCCGTGCAGCAGCTTGCAGTCGCCCGTGATGAACTGCAGCGCGAGCAGCACGCTGCGCAGCCCCCACGCCACGCTGGCGTTGAACTCGTCGCTGCCGGCGCCGTAGCGCGCGCGCAGATCGGCGAGGTACACCGCGAGCGGCACGACGGGCTCCGTGACGATAAGCACGGCGCCTGTGGCGGGCACCTCGGCGCCGTCCAGGAACGCCAGCACGTTCGGGTGGCGTAGCGTCTTGAGGCGGCGCAGCGCGTTCTGCGCCAGCTGCGCGTGCGGCGCGCGCGCCTTGAAGATCGACACGCGCTGCGCCGGGTCCACGCGGCTGCGGCCGGCGAGCAGCTGGAAGTCCGGCAGCTGCTCGTAGGCGCCGTCGCCGTCGGCCGCAGCCGTGGGCGCGTCGGGCGTGAAGGGCAGGCCGCCCATGGCGTTCGAGCCCACGAAGCCCCCGAGCGTCTTGAGGAAGTTCATGGCCGGACAGGCGGGCACGCGAGGGGAGCGGAGGTGCTGGGCGTGTGAGTGAGCTTTTCGCGATGAGGTGTTGGCAAATTTGATCGACCGAGTTCTGCAAGATACTCGTTAAAGTACGAGGTATTCTTGAAGCTGAAGCAGTCGAAACGACGGCGACGACCAAAGTATGCCGACAAGCGCCACGCGTGTCGCCGCTCTTTGAGTGCCCCCGTGTGCCTCCGACGCACTGGCGCACCGCCTCCTCCCTCCTACGATGAAGAAGAGCGACAGGACGCGCCGCTCCCAGCGACAGCAGAGCGAGCAGCTGGCGCCTGAGAAAGGCGGCCGCGGATCCGCTCCGCCGCTGCTCGTGCAGCTCACCGAGTCGCTCGCGCTCACATACAAGCGCTGCGAGCAGCACGCGCAGCGCCAGCAACAAGAACTTCTCCTTCAGCAGCAGCAGAAGCTGCAGCAGCAGGCGATGCCGACGCTCGCTGCGTACGCTGGCGACCTGCTGCACGCGCCGCTCGACCCTGCGACGTCCTCTCTCAACGCCGCAGCTTCGCGCCGAGTGCTCACGAAGAAAGCAGAGCCGGCGGGCAACGGCGGCCTCGACAACGACGACCGCAACCTCATCGTCCGCGCGCGCGACGTTCTCGGTGGCGACAGCAGCAGCGCAGGCAGAGTGGCCTCGACCGGCGCGTCGGTGCTCGCAAAGTACCTGGTGCTCGACATGCTCGGGCAGGGGACGTTCGGACAGGTATTCCGCTGCCAGGACATGCGCTCGAAGCAGATCGTGGCGGTGAAGGTGATCCGGAACCACCCGTCGTACTACAAGCAGGCGGTCGTCGAGGTGCAGGTCACGCGGATGGTACGTGGCCGGCACACGACCCTACGAGGGGTGCGAGAGTCGGTTGTGAGTCTTACCGGCCAACGGCGGTCTGCTGTCGCACCAGCTCAACCGCACGTACGCACCGGAGATCTCGCAGCACATCGTGCGCCTACTCAACAGCTTCGAGTTCCAGAACCACCTCTGCATCGTGTTCGAGCTCCTCAGCATGAACGTCTACGAGCTGATCACGGAGAACAACGTGCGTGAGCCTCGCCGGTGGTGCACGTGCTGCGTGCCGCTCTCATGGCGGTGGCCGTGCAGTTCACAGGCTTCCCGATGGAGGTGACGCGCGGCTTCCTCCGCCAGATCCTGCAAGCGGTGGTGCAGCTCGCGGACGCCGGTGTGATCCACTGCGACCTCAAGCCCGAGAACATCCTGTTGGCTGGGTGCGTAGCGCGTGTGCGTGCGTCCTCTTCGAGTCTAGCCGGTTGGGAGAACTGACCGTCTCGATCAGCCAGGATCGCCTGTGCGACGAGCCGATCGCTGCGAACGACCCCCACTATCCCTTTCGCCACGGCAGCTCCATGGCGATCCCGCTGCTCAAGGTCGTCGACTTTGGCTCCGCGTGCATGGAAAACGAGACGGTCTACTCGTACATCCAGTCGCGGTTCTATCGGTCTCCAGAGGTGCTGCTCGGGATCCCGTACAACGGCGCGATCGACATGTGGTCGGTCGGCTGCATCGCATTCGAGATGCTACTCGGACTCCCGCTCTTCCCCGGCGTCTCGGAGCACGACCAACTGCGTCTGATCGAGGAAACGCTCGGGTACGCTGGCCATGTGCCTCACTGACAAGCACTTGCGTGGCGAAGAGCTGACTGGCGTCCACTGTAGTCACCTGCCGCAGCATTTACTCAGGAAAGGGAGGAACGTGCTCAAGTTCTACGACGTGCACTCTCGGCAGAGCGCAGGCAGAGGCTTCAACAGCGAGTTCGTGCTGAAGACCCCCGAGCAGTTTGCCGAAGAGGCGAGCAGCGAGGTGCGCTCGGCCAAGAAGTACTTCAAGTTCTCCAAGCTCAAGGACCTCGTGTACGCGTACCCGTTCCGGGAGAACGCGACGCCAGGCGAGTGGATCCATGAGCAAGAGCGGCGTCGAGCGTTCCTCGACTTCCTCACCGGACTGCTTGCCCCAGACCCTGCTGCACGCTGGACTGCGCGACAGGCGCTGCAGCATCCGTTCATCACGGGCGACCGCTTTCTGCTGGACGCGCCTCCGCTCTACGATGTGCCAGGTGACTGCAGCGGCTCTCAGTTCGAGTGGCATTCTGACGCCTCGTCGTACTGCTACCAGCAACCGCCACAGCTCTACACCAACGCACATCAGATGGATCCGATGTACTATCAGCAGGCGATGCCCCCGCCGGCGCTTGCGCAGCCCCAACGCGTCTGTCCGATCAACGCGTACTACTACGACTCCAGCTACCCGTACTACAGCGGCGATGCGATGACTGCGTACGCTTACGGACAGCCGTGGGCTCCTGTGTACGCGTCCGCAGCGTATGCGCCGATGCTTGATGGACCCTACGGCTACAGCTCAGCCTACCATCCCGTCGCCACCCAGAGTCACGAGCAGCAGACGCAGTTTTACAGCCACGACACGGCGCTGTACGAGGTACGCTTGCGTCCCTCCTTGGCTGTCGACTCGCCTGCACGAACCTGGTCGGCTGAGCAACGCGGGTCTCGATGCTGCATGCAGCAGCAGCCCATCAACACCAGACTGTCGTCCGTCCCCCAGCAGCCTGCGCGCCGAGGGACCCAGAAAGTGGTGCCGGTGCCGCCCACCAGATCCATCGTCATGCCTGTGCACTCGCCGCAGTACACCTTCGACTTCCAGAGACTCGAGTTCCCTGCGAACCACGTGGTGTCGGACAGCTACGATCCGAGCATCGTGCTGCCACTCGAGCATCACCACCGCGTCAGCGTCGCTCCTGTGGACCAAGCGTACCAGATCCCGCCCAAGACACACCACCACCACCCACCGGCGCACAAGCGACACGTTGTTCGCAGCAGTCGAAGACGGCGGATCCCCAAGACTGACGGGCCGATCGTGAGCATCACAGACGAAGGCAGCACCGACCTTCAGTCGAGAGAGACGAGCGCCAGCGACGCCACTCACGCGCGCGATCAGTTGAACGCAGCGAACACGCAGCAAACTCACCGCCAGCAGAAGAGCAAGCGGCGGAACGAACTAGCAGCAGACGACGTCGAGGCAGAGCGAGCGTGGAAGAGCCCGCGAAGCTCGAACGACAGCGGCAAGGAGAAGATCGCGCTGCACCAGAGAAGCCACAGGCGAACAGCGACGCACGATCCTCGAGCGAGCTCAGACTGCCAGCCATCCTCACGAGAAGCACCGGCGAGAAGCGAAGCGGAGTATTCAGCCGAGCCAGAAGTCACCTCCGCTCTTCCAGGAGCGCCGATGTCGACTCGAGACGAGTGAGCGGCGAGACTGCAGCTAAGCCACATGCACCTCCTACTCCTCCACGAAGTCGCGCACTTTCGCCACCAGCTCGGCCTTCTTGCTGATGCCCGAGACCCCGTGGGCCTGCAGGAAGTCCTTGAGCTGCGCGACCGTCTTCTTCTGAATCGCATCCGACGCCGCCAGCTTCGCCCAGTGCTCCTTGCTCAGGTCGTCCGTGCTCGCTCCTTTCTTCGCCGCGGTCTTGCGCGCCGGCGTGGACGTCGCCGCGCGCTTCAGAGTCGACTTCTCGATCAGGTCCCCACCGCAAGCCTCCTTGAACGCGGCGATCGCATCCTAAGAGCGACACAGCGGCTGTAAGCGAACGAGCTACCAACCCATTGCGAGCTCAACGACGCACCTTGACGTCGTCCTGGCCGAATCCTTCCTCGTCCGGCAGCGTCGTGTCCTTCTTCTCGTCGAAGACCAGCTCGTCCTCGCCCAACGCGAGCGCCTGGACGCTCGAGTAGTGCTTCTGGAGCTCTGTGCACACACGTCTCACAACACGATCAGAACAGCTCCCAACAGCGCGACTGGCGAGCGAACGGACCTGGGTTCTCAAAGCTGGGCACCTCCGCCAGCTTGAGCTTCGCGATGAGCGCCTTCGCGGCGTCGACCTTGTCCTGCGTGGGTCGCTCGCGGCCCTCGACTGGGATGTCGCGGATGTCGTCGAGGAACGGCAGGAAGATGACGCTGAAGCCCGACGGCTGCACCTGGCCGAGCTCGTCGGTGACTTCTTCCTGCGGAACCAGCGCCACGAGACGCGGCTCGCTCGTCTTCCGCGCGATCAGACGCGCTAGTGCGAACTTGCGCTTGTTCACCATCGCGGTCAGCAGCGCCAGGAACGCCTTGTTGCTGCCTTCGATGTAGCCCTCGCTCGGATACACGAAGTACGGCGCGCGGACGTTCTCGTTCCACTTGAGCGAGCTGAGCGGCTTGAAGCAGATGACCTGCAGCCCCGGCGAGTCGTAGTGCTTCACCTGCACGACGTCGTCGCGCGAGAAGTAGACCCGCTTACCGCCGTACTCGATGTACCTCTTGATCTGGTCCGGCGTGAGGTACGCGCCGGTGTCCTCGCAGAGCCACTTGGTCTCGCTCTTGAGCGGAGTTTTGCTGGTCGCGTCGAGCGCCACGGGCGGGCTCTTCTTCTGCGTCACTGCGAGCGCGTACAGCTCCACGCCGATCAAGACGTCCTTGGTGATCTGGAGCGGGAACGTTGTGAGGCGCCGCTTGCGGAAGCGCTTGCGCAGCGACCCCTCCGCCAGGTCCTCGAGCGACGTGACCGAGAACGCCGACTGGAACTGGATGACGCTTCCGTCCGCGCCGAGCGCCGGCTGCTCGTCCTCCTCGCCCTCGACCGCGTAGTCCTTGAAGACGCACGAGTAGAACGCCGAAAGGTCGAACGCGTCTTTGCCGGGTGGCGTGATGTAGAACAGGTTGAGCGTGCGCTTGAGCTCCACGTGGTTCTGCGCACGCAGACAACGAGGCATCAGTACAACCTTCCACCCTCCCTCGCCAGCAAAGCAGAGAGAGACACACCTGAACCTGCTTCTGCACGCGTCCGCGCTCTTCGGCGTCGGGCGGCAGCGGCGCGTCATCATTCGTGAAGATCCACACGCGCTGCGAGTCCTTCTTCTTGAGGCTACACACGCGTCGCCACTGTGAGTGTCCGCCCGCCTCCCACACACACAGCGAGCGCGTCGGTCGATGCTCCTTTTCCTTCCTACTACAGCACGCACTTTGCGTTCGAGAACGCGATGCCGCAGTGCCAGAGCGCGTTGCTGACCGCGATCTGCTCGCTGTTGGCCATGCTCTGGAACTCGCGCTGTGCGTCGACGCCGTCGTCGAGCAGCGCCTGCAGCTCCTTGATCCGCGCCGCCGACGGGTACCCGAGCGACTGGAACTCATACACGCCCTTGAGGTTGCTGGCCTCGCCGCGCTTCCGCTGCAGAGCGCACGCGTCACCGAGCGGACATCAGTCGCCAGTCACGTACCTCTTGGCGCCTGCTGCTCGGAGCTGCTTGCGCAGACAACGCACCGAGCCGAAGAACACGACGCTGAGCAGCGAGTTGTCGCCCGCCACCACCTTTGCCTTCAGCAGCTTCGCCACCAGGTCGACGGCCGCGTGGAACCACGTGCGCGGCGCCGCCGCCGAGTCGCCGCCGCTGCCGGCCGCCTCGTACGGCGCGAACATGGCGGCGCGCGCGTCGATGAGCACCACGAGCGCGTCTTTGCCGCTCTCCGCGAGCTCGAGGTCTTCCTCCTCCTCCTCCGCGGGCGCCGTCGCGCTCAGGCGCTGGCTCTGGCTGATGGAGCCCCACACGTCCATGATCGATCACCGCTCTCAACCCAAACGGCAAATTGAAGATTACATTGGTATCAGACGCCAAAATGTATCCGACACTAAAGTATCACAACTCGCTCCGACTTCGCGAGGTGCCGCGCGTGGCCGAGCAGCGACCTGCAGATCGCGCGCGTCAGGCGAGGGAACGCGGGGCTCTGCAGGCTGCGCTCGCACCGCCCGCCGCGCGTCTCGAGCGCGGCTGCGAGGTCGCTGCACGACACGACGCCGAGCGCCTCGAGATGCGTCGTCAGCGCAAGCACATCGCCCCGGCGCCACGCAAACTCGCCGCGCAGTGCGTCGAGCGTGTGCTGCAACGCTGGCGGCGCGCGAACGTGACGCGCGTGGCTTGCTGGAGTACTGCACCTCGCGCCGCGCTCTCCGATCGCAGCCGCGCAGTACTCGATCGGAGCGTCGTACGCGATCCGCGCTGCTGGCCAGTCGAGGCGCACGCGGCGCGACGCAGCCGCTGCCTTCGCGTCCTTCCACGCATCCATGAGCAGCGGGTACTCGCGCAGCAGATACTCCTTCTGCTGCGGGTCGCCCGAGTGGTAGAGCAGCCCGCAGAACTCGTCTGCGCTGTGCGTGCACGTCTCCCACTTGCTCTCGTACTCGCGCTTGAGGCGGTCGAACTCGGCGAGCCACGCGCGCTCAAACTGCTCGCGCTCCTCCTGCTCGCGCTGGAGGAGCTCTTCGTCACCTTCGATGCCCTCCTTGATCTTCGTCTTGACTTTCTTGAGCGCGCCAAGGAAGCTGCTTGTGATCGACGCGTTGCCGGCGTCCGTCGTGGACGACGCGCCTTGCAGCTCGCTTTCCACGTCGAGCGGTGGCGGCGCGCGGCTGAACTGGAGCGTGTTGCTGCCTAGCGGCGCGGTGCGAAGCAGCTCAATGATCCCCATCACTTCCATCTCCCGGCAGTCTGCACCGTTGATCCCGACGAGCGCGTCTCCGAGCTGCAGCAGGATGCGGATCGCCACGAACTTCTCTTCGCTCGTTTCGTTGGCGGACGCCGCCTCCGCGTTTGCATCGCCATCGCTCGGAGAGTCGACGAACCCGTCGACGACGAGCAGCACCGCTCCACCGGCTGCTTCGCGCCTCGTAAAGTAGATGCCGAAGCCCTTGTCCGTCTTCTCGATCGGGACGTCGAATGTCAGTGGCAGCGATGGCTCGTGTGCTGCAGGCGTCGGTGGCGCTGAGTGCTGGTTCTGCTCGTGCTCGCGCTCGCAGTGCGCTGCTGCGTGTTGCATCTTCGCGAGTGTCAGACAACCAGCGCGATCTTTTGCCAAAGGTCGCATGATACTGAAGCGGGATCTGAAGCCACTGGCAGTCTCATCACAACCTTCACAACCAACTGAGCATGTCAACACGAAGACTGCTGGCTACGTGGCTCCTTCCTGTCTACTCGCTCTTCGGCGCAGGCTTCTTCTTGTCGGCCTCCGTCACGAGCTTGAGGTGGTCGAGCAGGTACGCGAGGTCGAACGCCTTCTCCTTGAGGTAGTGGTAGCGGTCACTCGCACTGAAGTGGCCGGCCGACAGGTCCATCTTGAGCAGGATGTCGTTCTGGTCGCTCTTCACGTCGCGCAGCTTCGCGACCCACTTCATCGGCTCCCAGTACGCCACACGCGGGTCGAACAGGCCGCTCGTGACGAGGATGTTCGGGTATGCCTGCTGCTTGACGTTCTCGTACGGCGAGTAGCTCAGCATGTACTGGAAGTACTCGGCCTCGTTCGGGTTCCCCCACTCCTCCCACTCGCCCGTCGTCAGCGGGATCGACGCGTCACTCATCGTGTTCATCACGTCCACGAACGGGACGCCCGCGATCGCGGCAGTGAACAAGTCCGGACGCATGTTGAGCACCGTGCCCATGAGCAGACCTCCCGCGCTGCGGCCCTCGCACGTCATCTTGCTCGGGCTCGTGTAGCCCGCGGCGACGAGGTGCTCCGCGCAGTCGATGAAGTCCGTGAACGTGTTCTTCTTCGTCTTGTACTTGGCGTTCTCGTACCACGTGCGGCCGTTCTCGCCGCCGCCGCGGATGTGCGCGATTGCGTAGATCACGCCGCGGTCGAGCAGCGGCAGAGCCGACGCGACGAAGCTCGGGTCGATCGAGATCTCGTACGAACCGTAGCCGTAGAGGTGCAGCGCCTGGCGGTCCTTCGTACGCAGATCGGCGCGGTACACGATCGAGATCGGCACGATGGTGCCGTCTCTCGCCTTGGCCTCCAGCCGCTCCGACTTGTACAGCGATCGGTCGTAGTTCGGCGTCGGCTTCTCCTTCAGGAACGTCATCTTGCGCGTGTTGACGTCGTAGTCGTACGTCGTGCGCGGCGTCGTCATCGACGAGTACACGAAGCGGAACTTGTCCGTGTCGAAGTTGCGGTTCGTCCAGCCGCTCACGGCGTAGCTCGACTCCTGGAACTCGAGGCGGTGACGCGTGTGCTTGGTCGGGGTCTCCGCCTTGACGATCCAGATCTGCGAGAAGCCGCCCTGGCGGCCGCTCATGACCATGAAATTCTTGAAGCAGTCGATGTCGTCCACCTTGATGCTCTCGTCGTACGGGAACACGTTCGCCCAGTGCTCCGGCGACGGCGTCGTCACCGGGGTGTACATGAGCTTGAAGTTCGTGGCCTTGTCCTTGTTCGTGACGATGTACAGGTTCTTGTCGTAGTGGTCGACCGAGTACAGCACGCCCTTCTCGCGCTTTGCGATCAGCTGCACGGGCTTCGCCGGGTTCTCCAGGTCGAGGAACGACCACTCGCTCGTCTCGCTGCTGCTCGACGTGAAGAACATGTACTTGCCGCTGCGCGACTTGACGAAGTACGCGCTGTAGATCTCGTCGTTCTCCGTGTAGAGCAGCTGGTCCGGCTCCGCGCTGCCGATCTGGTGGCGCCAGACCTTGTTCTGGCGGTGCGCGTCGTCCTGCGTGGCGTAGTAGAGCACCGACGAGTCGGCGCCCCACTGCAGGCTCGAGATGTTCTCGATGCGGTCCGGCAGCAGCTCGCCGGTCTTGAGGTCCTTGACGAAGCCCGTGTACGTCTCGTAGCCGTTGAAGTCGACCATGTACGCGAGGTAGCGGTGGCACGGGCTCGGGCGCACGCTCGAGACGTCGCAGTGGTTCTGCCCCTTGGCGATCTCATTCTCGTCGAGCAGGAGCTCCTCCGGCGCGGTCGAGGTCGGGGCGTCTCCCTGCTTGGCCTTGCGGCAGTGGTAGATGTAGCTGCTGCCCTTCTCCGTGCGCGTGTAGTAGAGGAAGTCGCCGTGCGGGTACGGGAACTCCTCGTCCGTCTCCTGCACGTGCGAGAGCAGCTCGTTGTAGAGGTTCTCGCGCACGTTCACGAGGTGCTTGGTCTTTGCATCCGTGAACGCGTTCTCCTGGCGCAGGTGCTCAAGCACCTCCTCGCTCTTGCGCGAGTCGTCGCGCGCGTAGAAGTACGGATCCTCGATGTATAGCACGGGCTTCATCGGGTTCGGCCCGCGGTTCTGGCCGGGCACGGCGCCGAACGGCACCATGTGCGGCCGCTTCTCGAGCACGGGCGGCCGCAGGTTCTGCGCGAGCGTCGAGTACACGGCGCGGCGCGCGCGCAGCGCCAGCACGGCGGCCACGGACGCGGCGCCGAGCCCGACGTTCACGACGGCGCTCATCTTGCTCATAGCGGCTTCGGCTTCGTGGAGACTTCGGCTCCTTCGCTTGTGGGCGGCGGGGGAGGAGGACCACAGATCATCGGATCCAAACAGACCCGATTACTGGCCTCTGTCAACGAACAAAGACAGTTGAAGCAGCTTTTGGTAGAAGTTGTGTCATAACCTGACTTTTGCCATAATACGACTAAGTTTAAAAACAATAGGTAGCGTTTTCTCTTATTTTAACGGTGTTTTAGTAACAGTGGCCTCTATTGTCAAACCTAAAACCAGTGTTATCAGAAATTATAGAAGATTGGTCGGATCAGGCATTTCTGATCGCCTCCAACAGCAATGCAGCTTCAGTTGCTGGTGCCGCCTTAAGAGCTTGAGCTAGCGTCCACGAGCGAGGATACCCGGAGTGTGCAAACTAGCGTTGCCCTTTAGAGCTGCTTGCCGCTGGAGAGCTGTCGATCTCGTCACGAGAAACACACGCGTCCTGGAGCAAGCCTGAGCACTGAGTGTCGGCTGATGTTGCCTCAAAATGTGAATATACAAACCTTTCATGATTCTTCTTGAAATGCACTGACCAAAATCGTAATTTATTTTCCTTCCTCCAAACCCCAACACGTGGGGCATTCGCGCAGGAGCCAGCAAGCAAGCGAGCCATTTCTCGGAGAGGAGATCGTCGCCTTCGCTGCCGCTGCCGCTGCGTCATCGCCCCTCCCCCTCTCCAGTACTAGTACTTCCCTAGTACCCCCCCTCCTCCTCCGCGTTTCGGTCCTCCCCCTGGTGTCATGGACGCCTCACCGCGCCTGCCGCGCCCCGCCGCCTACTCGGGCGACTTCGAGTACGAGGACAAAGCGCCGCCGCCGCCGCCGCCGCCGCAGCAGCAGCAGCAGTCGTCAGCAGCCCCGCGCCGCCCGCACGCCGGCAGCACCTCGTACTCCGCCGCCGGTGCAGATCCGCGCTCGCCGCTGCGCACGCGCCACTCGGAGCCGGAGCTGTTCGGGTCCCCGCGCGACGTGGACGAGTACCCGCGCTTCGAGGCGCGCAAGCGCATGTCGGCCGACTTCTCGGACGACACCATGTCGGTCGGCTCGATCGGCGGCGAGAGCCCCAAGTCGGACCGCGGCAGCTGGCGCCTGCACTCGGCGGTCGCGGGGCCGTTCCTCACGGGGCCGCTCGCCAAGGACTTCCAATCGGAGCACCTCAAGACGCCGCGCGGCAAGGCGCGCGACGACATCAACTTCGACTACTCGGGGCTGCTCTTCCCGCTCGCGCCGGTCATCGACGCGATCCCCGACACGCCGCGCGGCGGCTACAGCCACCAGGCGCAGAGCTTCACGGACATCAGTCAGTTCGAGAACAGCTCGACGCCCATGGACGGCTTCAACCTCGACGGCGGCTCCGGCTACGCGGCCAACGGTCAGGCGGCGCGCCGAGGAGTGCCGGCCGCGTTCCAGACTCACAACGGCCAGTTCTACGCAGCATCAGGCAGTGCCGGATACGACGCCGCGCAGCAGCACGCCGCGAACGGTCAGTTCTACAGCAACGGGAGCGCGGCTGCAGCGCAGCAGTCGTCTGCGCTTGTCGCGTCGCACTCCCACGCGCATGCATCTAGCTATGCCGACGTGGTCGCGAGGAATGGCGGAGCGACGAGCGAGCAGAGCCTCGTGTCGTCGACCGGAACGGAGCTTGAGAGTCTGTCGAAGGGGATGGCGGACTCGATGGCGCAGATCCTGGCGAAGACGCAGAACGGGCGGTCGTACAACGAGGTGCAGCTCACGTCGCTAATGCAGAAGATCCACCTCCACATGAACGTCATGGGACGCACGAGCGCTGCGATCCGCGAGGACTACAACCGCATCAAGGCGAAGCTGGAGCAGACGATCACAGACAAGAAGGTGCTCGAGGCGACAAGCTACCACCTGCAGCAGCTGGTGCAGCAGTACGAGGTGGAGCGCCAGTACTTCCACCAGTACGTGCTCCACTCGCTGCAGTCGCAGTCGTCGTTGATATACGAGTCGATGGGGAACCTGTCCCAGAACGTGGAGCAGTCCAAGTCGACGATTGAAGAGCTCGGCGCACGGTTGTCGCGGGAGCTCGCGAACATCCAAGGCTCGCGCGGCAACGACAGCCAGCTGAAGGACATTCTGGAAGAGATCAAGCGTGTGGTGGACGCCAGCGCGATCACAGGCGTGGTACAAGCCAACGGGACACAGGCGAGCAAGGCACCAGCGAGATCACCCCAGGGTCTCGCGAAGTCCGTCGAGAGCGACTCGAAGCGCGTTGAAGAGGTCAAGAGTGGCGGCTTTCGGCTGACACCAGTCCTCCTCGCTGTTTTGCTGTGGATCGCAACGCTCGGTGGCGTCTACATCAGCGCCAAGTCCGCAGCGCTTTCTGAGCTTCAGCAGCAGCAGCAGGAGCCAGCGCCATCGTTGCCGTCGATCCTTTTGAGCGACCTCGACCTCCTCGTCCACCAGATCTCGCAGAAGCTGGAGTCCACGGTTCCGTCGTCGGTGGTGCGGGAGTTCGTGTACACTGAGCTGAAGCAGAACCCTGGGTTTGACGAGAGCGTCGGCGTCGACGAAATCGAGAAGGATGTTCCTCGGGAAACGCCGGAGCAGCACGCTGAACACAAGGAAGAGAAGATCGAGCCGAAGTCACACCAGCCTGAGATTCCAGCGCCTAGTCAACCAAGTGTTCCAGTCCCAATTGCTGACATCGAAGAACCGAAGAGCGTCATCACCGAGGCCCCGCGTGAAGAATCTCCGTCCAAGGTTGAAGACGAGACGACTCCAATCGAGCCGGCAGTGGAAACGCCGAGTTTGCCGGCGACGTCGACCCCGGAAGTTGTTCCTGAGATCAAGGAAGAAGTCGTCGAAGTGGAGGTTCCGCCGACTGACCAGTTTCAAGAAGTGACTACCGCGGCAATCGCAGAGATGCTCCGTCTCAATGGGCTTCCAGTCGGCGCCATCCCGTTCGACACGCTTCCAGGCGTCGTTCTCCCGCCAACGGATGCGAGCATCGAAAGCACGAAGCCGGCAGAAAGCGAGAAGCCTGCAACAAACGAGAATCCGGCTGAGCCTTTCGCTGAGGATGTTACGATCGCTGGCGCCTCGAAGGATGCGTCGAACTCGAGCGTTGAAGCGGAGTCTGGCGTCGCAGACGCGGAGGTTGGTGCGCCAGTCGTCGGGATTGATGCCGCTGCTGCTGAATCATCGGTCAAGATCGTGGAGATTACGATTGAGAACTCGCTGAATCCGGACGTGATCGTCCAAGAAGAGCCGCCAGTGACGACGAACACAACATCGGCGGCGGTGGAACCTACTGTTGTCGAGGAAGCTGCCACGGTGGATGATACCCAAGCCCCGATCAAACCTGATGGCACCAGTTCGACGGAACCAAGGGAACCGAAGGTGATCCAACCTATCGAGGTAGTCGAGGATCTGCCAGCTCTGATTGAAATTGAGGTTCCGACTGCGGAGGCCCCAGTCATCGAGGTTCCGACCACGGAAGCCCCAGTCATCGAGGTTCCGACCGCAGAGGCGAAGAATGACGTTGTGACCGAAGATCCTTCCGACGAAACAGCTTCCGTCGCGCCGACCAAGTTGATCCAGCCTGCGATTGCAACTGGTGGCGAAGACATGAAGGACAAAAGTGCTGATGGCGATGTGAAGACTGGTATTCCTTCGATCGAGAGTGCGGAAGCCGACCCCACGACCGTGAGCACAGATCCTCAAACGGAGCCGGTCAGGAACGATGAGTCCAAGGACGTTGTATCGGTCGACGCGGTTCCGTCAACGAAAGGTGCTGTCGCTGAAAGCACCGTTGAGGATGGTGCACAAGTGACAGAGGACGTGCATGGGGCCACGCGAGAGGATTCGGACGCCGGCTCAGTGTTGGACACGATCACGGGATTGTCGAAGGCGCTGCGTTCTCTCGCTCACCGTTTTGTGGACGGAGGTGATATCTCCGGCGAGGAGACTGGATCTGAAGCAGACCAAGTCGCTGATCGTGAGTTGAGCGCCGCTGATTCGGGTGTCAAGGCGCCAGCTGCTGTTGATAGTGCTGACGACGAGAACCACGAGGCGAACGATGTGGCGGGTGTCGCGAACGATGCCAAGGACCAGTTTGCTGCGGAACCGGTCGCCTTCGCTGCTGAGCCAAGCGTGGGGAGTGTCGAAGCTGTCGAGCCTATTTCGACTGCTGCTGTGGTCATCAACAACAGCATCGATGCTGTATCGGAGTCGGGCTCGGATGTGGTTACCGTGGAAGTCACCGCTGGAGGTGATGTTGGGACGGACTTGTCGGCGCTGAACACGTTGCATGACACGCCGGCTGCGGACGTGGATGCGGAAGAGTCGAAGAAATCCACTGACGCGGAGACGTCGACTGGCGAATTGGTTGTGCACGACGACGAAGAGTCCAAGAGTGGTACTGGAGTTGAAGGCGAGGCGGCAGTGCACGAAACCACGACTGCGGTTCCCGCGGAAGCTGGCGCTGGTGTCAACGCTGTGGGCGTCGAAGCTGCAAAGGCGACGGAAGAAGACAACTCGGTTGAGATCGAGAGCGACGTGGATCCCGTCAAGGACGCCGAGAGTGTGATGTTCTCGACAGACGCCGGATCGGTTGACGTCGCTGCCACATCGAATGCCGCGACAGAGGAGCTCGCAGAGTCGAAATCTCCGAAGGAGCTCGCCGTTGTTGTGGTTGATGCCGATGAACCAGTCGACTCGGTCGCGGAGTCGCACGTTGATGGGAAAGTTGGAGCCGACATTGACGAGACCAAGTCGTCGTTCAGCAGTGACGCAAGCGCGCTCTCGGATGCTGTCGAGGTGAAGGAGATCGCGGAGTCGCTCGTCGACGCAGACTCCAACAGCGTTGCAGAGGACGCAGTTGCGATCGCAGACGAGAAGAAGAGCACTGTCGAGAAGGTGGATGCCACCACGGAGGCCAAGTCTCCAACCGACGAGTCTCAAGCTGAGCAGGTGATGGGCGATGCAGCTTCCGAGGCAGCTGTGGAGATCGATGCCGATGCCGCTGTGGTTGCGGTGGATGCAGAGTCGCCGTCCAAGGCGGAGCTGGTTGTGGTCGACGAAAGCAGTGGCAGCGAGCCGACAGCTGTCGACGGCGCCATTGGAAGCGTCGACGACGCGGCGGCCTCGAGCGCTGCAGCATCCGTAACGAGCTCTGTCGACGCTGCTACCAGCTCAGACTTGGCGCCGACCGAGTCTGAACTCGCAAAGGAGAGCGACCCGGTTACCGCAGCCGTCATCGACTCGAACGCAAGCGAGCGCGTCGCCGAAGAGGACGAAGCTCGGCCAAGTGCGCCGTCCGCGGACGCGACGTCGGAGGACGAGGCGGTGGTCGCACAAGTTGAGACCGTCTATTCGGTTGAGGTACCGAATGCTGATGACACGAGCAAGCAGGTAGCAGGCGACGACGATGGCGACGACGCGAGAGCATGAGAACCCTTAGACAATGGACTGGTGATTGACACGTTCGCTGCGACGCCGTCCGCACATCCGCACAGCGTCCTAATCACCTACCCGCCCGTCACTTCTTGGCCTTCTTGAGCTTGTTCTTCTCGCCCTCGAGCACCTTCTTGACGCGACTGAGCGCCTGCGCGTTCTCGCTCACGCAGTTCTGCGGCTGGTACGGCGGCTTGATGACCACGTCGGCCATCACGCGGATGTTCTGGCCCTCCCACTCGCACGGCATGCTGCGCACGCACCAGTGGCCGTCAGCACACCACTCGCTCCAGCTATCGCATACGCCACCACGCCCCCGCAAGCAGCACACGCACGTCTTGTTGAGCGCGTCGAAGATCGTCTGCGCCTCGGCCGACACGCCCTTGCCGATGGACGCGAGCGCGCGCTCCGCGACGCCCTTGTGGCGCTGCTCGAACCGCAGCAGGTCGTCCTCGCTGATGTTCGGCAGACTCGCGTTCACGTCGGCCGGTGCCTTCTCCAGCACCTGCGAGCGAGCATCCGAACACGCACGCATGAGCGCGTCGCCATCGCTCTCTCGCGTTCTGCAGCTGCTGCTCGCGCACCTCGATCTTCTTGAGCGCTTCGATCTGGAAGATGCGCGTCTTGCCCTTGCCGTCCGCCGCGCGCTCCTCTGTGGCCAGCACGAAGCCCAGTGAGCTCGTCTGCACGCAGCCAGCCAGCCAGACGGACAGGAGGAGCGCACGCGAGAGACCTACCGAGGAAGAGGAAGCTCGCGACCGGGTCGATCGTGAAGACGGAGCCCTCGAACGACTCGTCCGCCTGCGTGATCACGCGCACATTCGCTCCCACCACGTGGCCGTCCGCCAGCAGCTCTGCGGGCAGCGCGCTGGCGCCGCCGCCGTTGCTCTGCGCCATCGCTCTCCCTGCTCGACGATCCCAACTGTGGCGATCGGTGTGTGGGTCACATGAAATATCCGCCTACTTTCGCAATTAATTCATCGCCTCTTCAAAGCGATCGAATTCGATCGCTTTCGGCGGGTTCGGGTGGTGAGGCGGCCAGTTGGTTGTGCGGCGGAGAACGAGAGCTCGACGACCATGGGCGGCCACGACGCGCACTACGAAGGTATGTGCGGCTCTGTGTACGCGCGCGCGCGAAGAGCAACTGCACGGAATAGGGGGAAGCGGGGCGGCGATCGCTCGCTCGCTCGTCTGCATGGCCGTCGGTCAGCTGACGCGAGAAACTGTGTGGATGTGACGGCCAGGACCTCGCATCCCGTCCCGCCAGGAGATGGTGGACGCCAAGGTGCCGCTGCACTACCGCGACACGTGCGCGGGGCTCGTCATCCCGCTGAACGAGTGCCGGCGGGAGACGTTCTTCCTGCCGTGGAAGTGCCAGGACCTGCGCCACGCCTACGAGAAGTGCCAGTACATGGAGTGCGTGCTCACTCGCAGCTGCAGACGCGGGCGGTGCTGCGCTCAGCGACGACGGGCGATCGACTGACGACTTGATACTGTGTATGTGTGTGTGTGACCGACCGACCGACCGGCAGGTGGAAGAAGCGCGTCGAGATCCTCAAGAACGCCGAGTAAGCGGACGCGACGCGGCAGCTCGCAGGACGCATCGCAGAAGACGCGCAGCTGGCGCACGAGAGCGCTAAGCCGCACAGAATGAACGCCTGTGCAGCACATTGAGAGCGACGCGCGCTGCTCACCTCCCACTCGCGTCTATTCCTCCATGCGTCCTTGCGTCCTTGTCGGTGGACGCTCGAACGAACTGGCGGCGTCCGCCTCACTCGAGCTCCGGACTCGCGGCAGCGGACGCAGGCGGCTGGTCCGTCGCGCCACTCGCGCTCTCTTCCTCCTGCGCCGCTCCATCGCCCGCATCGGCGTCGGCGTCGCTGTCGTCGACGCTGTCGCTGTCGCTGTCGTAGTCGTCGTACGACGTGCGGCCGTACTTCTCCTGCTGTAGCCGCCGCACCTCGAGCAGCTGCAGGTGCCGCTCTTCCTCCACGCTGCGGCGGTCGAACTTGCGGCGCAGCGTGCGGAACGCGAAGTACGTCGCGACGAGCGGGGCGAAGACCGCGAGCATGAACACGCCCGACGGGTCGCTCGACTGCTCTTCGAAGAGCCTGCCGGTCACCGTCATGTTAGTAGTATCAGCAACAGTCCTTCCCAACACACCCTCCCCCCCGCGCGACGGAGCGTACCGCTGCAGCGTCTCCTGCAGCGGCTCGGCCGGTTCCGAGCCGCCCGCCTGGAGCGGCACCGAGCCGTCGAAGCACTCGTCGCCCTCCGAGTCGTTCTCCGAGCCCACGTGGAAGCCCATCTTCTCGCAGAACTCGGCGCCGGACGCCGCGATGCTCGAGAGCGGCGAGCAGATGAGCGCGTTGCCGTAGCACGGCGCGAGCGTCCCGGCGCCTCCGTACGCGTAGTACTCGGACTTACACGCCGAGAACCTGCGCCAGCCCGCCATCAGTCAGCCCGCCAGTTCAGGGGCCGCAGCAGCGGAAGAGGAAGAGCTCCTGTGGCCAGCGGCGAGCGCGCACCAGTCGCTGCAGAGGCGCGGACACACGGTCTTCATCTGCCACGTCCCCACGAACGGGTGGCACGACGAGCACACCATCTCCTGCAGCAGGTCGCAGCGAGCGTGAGCGCCTCGCGTCCTCAGCCGCACACTCTGACACGGGGCCAACGGACCTCCGTGATCCGCTGGCACTGGTCGTTGAACTTGGCGACCGCAGGCTCGCGCAGCTTCCTGCTCGCAGCACAGCCACACGCTCGCACATGAGTTCCACCACCAGAGCTACTCGCGCTCGCCCTCCTCCCTCCGCCCGCACGCACAGTCGAAGCGCTTGCGCGTGCGTGCCGTTGCAGCACGTGTTGCGTTTGTACTTGCTGCACACATCGAGCCCCTTGATCTGCGTGCAGCGAGTCCGTCAGCTAGTCGGGGAGAGTTGGTCGGCGCGAATGCGAGCGCCGCCGACCACTCGCGCCGCCCACGCACCCGCTGCATCGGCCGCTGGTTCGCGTCGAACTTGAGCGCGCCGACAGAGCGGCAGGTGTTTTCCTCGTGCGGCTGCTTGGGCGCCGCCGCGGCCGCCTGCAGCTGCGCGAGGAGCGCAAGCGCGCAGAGCACCGCGGTCGTCCACGTCACCTTCATCCACACTTCAGCACCGACAAAGGACTTTCCCACTTGCCGAGCTGTAGAGTATCGGCGCGATGAGAAATGAAAATATACTGTTGTTTTGCATATCCTATTCAAAAGGTTGATGTCCGCGCTAAGAACAGATACTCAAGAGAAGCCATCCTGCCGGCAGCGAAGCGAAGGAGCAGGGAGGGAGGAGCCATGGCGATGAGCTACGACGACGCCGTGAACGCGCTGCGCGCCATGTTCCCGTCCTGGGACGCGATGGCGCTCGTGGACTTGCTGGAGGCCAACGACGGGCACTTGGAGAACACCATCGACATGGTGCTCGCCATGGACCCGCCGGCAGCCGCCGCCGCCGCGCAGTCGCCGCCGCCCGCGCCGACTGCCGGCAGCAGCCAGCGCAAGTCGCCGCGCGCGTCGCCGAGACGCAAAACCGACGGCGCGCGCCGCTCGCGCGTGACGCTGCCGTCCGACTTCCTCGTGCTGCCGGACGACGACCACCGCGTGCTCTCGGACCAGGAACAGCGGGACGCCGCGCTCGCCGAGATGCTGCAGAACGAGATCTTCCGCCAGGAGCTCTTCGCGAGCGAGGAGTTCGCCGAGCACTTCAATGGCGACCGCCCGCGCGGCGCAAGCACGTACCGCGAGCGCCCGAGCGCGACGTCGAGGGGCTCGGCGAGCGCGTACCCGGACAAGTCGGCGGCCGAGATCGCGAGCGAGACGTTCACCGCCATGAGCGCCAAGTTCTCGACCATGAGCGAAGGTGCGCGCCGTGATACAAGAGAGTGTGTGTCTGGGTGTCTGGGGGTTGACGCACTGTCGCCAGCCATGAAGAAGAAGGCGAGCGAGATGTACATGCGCTTCCAGACGCGAGCGGACGCGCCGTCGGAGAAAGATCCCTACAGGTGCGTGCGAGCGTGTGTGCGCGCAAGCGGTGGTATCACGAGCGCTCGCGAGCGGCTAACCGCCGACTGCTCTGCAGCCACCGCCCGCTCATGGCGGACGACTCGAGCGACGACGAAGACGCCGACGGCAAGCGCGCCGTGCGGAATCGCCACAAGGACCCGAGGGGCTCGCTGCAGTCGCCGAGCGCAGCCGTCCGGAGAACCAGCGCATTTGCGAGCAAGAAGGACGCGTGACCAGTGAGCGCAGGCAGGCGGAGAGCAGCAGCCGTCGCACGTTGCGCGCCTCGTTAATATGCCGCGAAGTCCACTTGGTCCGAGCGCCTCCACGGGTTTCGAGCCGCCGCCGTGTTGCCGCCCGCGTCCTTCGCCTCCCCCTCTCCGTCAGCGTCGTCCTCGCTGTCTTCGAAGTCGTTGAGCAGCTCCTGCTCCGCCGAGAGCTTCTCCGGCGCTGGCTTCTCCGGCTCGGAGGCCTTCGTCTCTTCCTCCTCGTCGTCGTCGTCGCCCTGACCAGCACTCTGCTCCGAAGGCACCTGCCGGATGTCCACGGCGCTGTCGCCGGTGAAGTAGCCCTGTTGCTGCCACGCGACGAAGCTCGCGGACGGGAACGGGCCGTGGATCTGGCCGTCCGCGCCGCGATACTCCCAGCGCACCTCGGGCTTCGGCGCCGCCTCGCTCTTGGTCTCCTGGTCCGCGAACGTCACTCTGCCGGCCGCGCGGCGCTGGGCGAGCAGCTCCTCCTCGTCCACGAACTCCTCGCGGATCTGGCTGTAGACGTCCACTTCGCCCTGGCGCAGGAGGAAGTCGGCCGCCTCCGTCACCTGCTCGAACTGCTGCTTCTCCTCCGTGGTCTGCGCCGCCGGCGCGTCGCCGTTCGCCTGCTTGCGCTTCGCGCCGCGGTTCTTCGCGCGCTTTGAGCCTGGACGAACACGCACACACACACACACGCGCGAGGAGGTCACTTCCTCCCCACCATCGCTGCTCGCCAAGAGCTACAAACGGGGCAGCTGCATACCGAGTCGCTGGAGCGCCTTGAGCACCGACTCGCGTGGCAGCAGCAGCGCCGCCAGCACGGCGTTCGCGCGCTCGGTCGTCAGCGTGTCCTCAGCGCTCTGCTCGTCGCGGAAGTCGCGCCGGTCCTGTGCGGGAGCGACTCGCGTGCACTGTGAGAAGTCGTCGCAGCCACCGGCGACGGCGATGCGCACCTTGGCGTGGCGCGCGGCGCCCATCTGGTCCTCCGACACGCCGTCCAGCCACGCGTCCTCCTGCACGCGCTGCTCGCCGCGCCGCCACACGAAGTTGCCGTCGGCGTCGAAGTCGCCGTCGTCCTTCTCGTCCTCCATGTTGAACGCCGTCACTCCGACGCGCACGTTGTCGCCATCCTGCAGCACCCATGATAATAAGTTTCATCAGCGCGAGTGATAGGCACGTTAAGCGTCGCAAGACACGTACACCCGCGCGGTCTGCGCCGTCGGCGTCCTCCTTCTCCTCCTGCTCTCGGCGTCGGCTTCGACTCATGGCTGATACTAAAGTGGCGACGTTGATACCATATTGGTTTGATTTCCCTTGGTTTTAGCACTATCGCTACCGTTGAGTTTTGCTCCGCCAACCAAAAGCGTGATTCGCAGCAAGGTCGAGAGCACCACCAAGCAGGAGCACCATGGTGCGTGTCCGAGCAGCGCTGTGCTTGCGGCCGCTACGGAGGCGTCGACCTCCTCACTCTCTCCTCTCTGCACCTGCTCACATTCGTTGCTACCGCATGGCGTCGCGCAGGGCAAAGACAAGAAGACGCGCAAGTTCGCGGCCGTCAAGCGCATGATCAGTCCCAAGGACCTGCGCATGTGAGTCGCTCGTTCGCTCGCTCGCTCTGCTGCTTCTGTGATGTATCGCTCACGAATTCCTCTGTACGAGCGCAGCAACTCGGTGCGGAAGGTCGCGGGCGCCGACGCCGAGAAGAAGAAGAAGGCGGAAGGCCCGAAGCAGATGTACGGCAGCGCCGCGCGTTGCGTCGCTGAGCTGCTCGCAGCCACCGGCGCCTGACGCTCGCTCGGCTGCGTGAACAGCGACCAGATCCCGTCGAACCTCTTCTTTAAGTACAACGCGGAGCTCGGCCCGCCGTACAACGTGATCGTGGACACGAACTTCATCAACTTCTCCATCAAGAACAAGCTCGAGGTGGTGTCGGCCATGATGGACTGCCTGCTCGCCAAGTGTACGTGCTCCTGCGGCTGCAATAGCCGCGTTGGCGACGACTCACGCGGTGCCGTCGACCCTCGCAGCCGTGCCGTGCATCACGGACTGCGTCATGGCGGAGCTGGAGCGTCTCGGACACAAGTACCGCGTCGCGCTGAGGTGCGTCTGGGCGTTCGTCGCTCGTCCACCCGCCGGGTCGCGACACTCACCCGTGTGTTCCCTGCCGCCGCGCAGACTAGCGAAGGACCCGCGCTTCGAGCGCCTCCCCTGCACACACAAGGGCACGTACGCCGACGACTGCCTCGTGCAGCGCGTGCAGCAGCACCGCTGCTACATCGTCGCGACGTGCGACCGCGAGCTCAAGCGCCGCATCCGAAAGGTCCCGGGCGTCCCCATCATGTACATCTCGAACCGCAAATACGTCATCGAGCGCCTGCCGGAGGCGAACGCCGCGCGCATCAAGTGAGCGCGAGGCGGCGGCGCGTGAGGACCGGGAGGACCAGCTTCCGAGAACGAGCGCCGCGCACCAGTCGCCGCTTAGACCAAACACTGCATTTCGTTCACGTCTCGCTGCTGTCTTGTGCTGCTGCTGCTGCTCGTGCTCTGGTAGCAGAGAGGGCGACCGCGATGGCAGCCAGCGCTCACGGATCTCTGTCGCCGTCGTCGTCGTCGTCATCGTCAGAGGCTCTGCGCAAGCACGCGGCGCAGCGAGAAGAGCTCTTGGACGAGTACTTTCGCGCCACGAAGCTGCTGCCGGTGCTGCAGGCGCCTCTGACGAAGCTCGCGGCCGACTTCAGAGCCACGCGCGTGCTGCCTGCGAGTCCGTTTCCTCGCGTGCTGCAAGCAGTTCGTCAAGCGGAGATCAGGCGCGCGCTCGAGCTCAGAGGCGTCCACGTCTCGGCTCCGCCGATCGCCACAGCACCGGACTTCCTCCTTCACGAACAGCAGCAACGAACCGCCGTCGGAGACTCGGTGTCTGCGCTTCGGCTGAGCTCGACGCAGGAGCTGCTCCAGTTCGGTCTGTGGAGCTTCGCCCCGATGTTGGAGCGCTCGGACGCAGAGCTGTTGGCTCGTCGAGTGGCCGCCGTCCGAGCTGCACACCAGCGAACAGCATCTTGGTTCTCAGCGGCCGAGATGGAGAGCGACGGCGACTTCAGAGTCGCAGTGTACGGAGCACTCGTAGGCAACGAGAACCTGTTCGCGCTCGCAGACGCTTCCGTCGTCGAGCTCGAGCGGCACGTGGTCGTAGCGGGCGACCAGCTCGAACAGGCGATGGCGGTGTTCGCGCGGCAGCTCGTCAAGTGTCTCTACGAGCACTCGGTCGCATCAGCGACAGACTCGGCTGGGGATCGCGTCGAGGGTGTCTACTGGAGTGGAGGCGTCCGCATCACACCTCGTGCACCCACGAGCGGCGTCTTCGAGCGTGGAGACGCAGCGAGCACCACTTGGACGGCGGAGGATGCGGCGAGGAATCGCAACGCGTTCGTCTCCGCCGTGAAGCTCGCGCTGGTGCAGAACGCGAGCTTCGAAGTCACGAGCTTCCAGGAGACTCGCCACTCGGATGCAGCAGGCGTGCTGCTCCGACTGACGCAGCGGTTCTTCTTCCACTTCGAGCTCCAGCGCGCGAAAGCTGCTCCTGGAACGAAGAGCGGCGCAGCAAGTCAGCAGCAGCAGAGTCGGTCGTTCCTCGAGGGCTCGCGCGTCCGCGAGTCTGGCGTGTTTCTCGACGGACTCGGAGCCTTCGAGATCGCCCGGCGTGTGTCGGTACCGCACGAGTCGGCATCTGCTGGCGCCGGCAAGAAGAAGAGCGCGAAGTCCAAGGACAACGCGAAGCCAACAGCGACGCTCGCTCATGATCGCCAGAGACCTGCCCCGCGAACACCTGCGACCGCACTCGTGGATCGAGCGCTCGCGACGCTGGAGCTCCACTGCTCGGCCTCTCCTGGCGCGTTCCGACACTGGGTCAAGTGTTTCTCGCACTGCTACGCGTTCGAGCTGCTGCGAGTGGTGATGCTCGTCGAGGTGCTGATCGATGCACTTGAGGTCTGTGCATCTGCTTCAGCCTTCGGTAGCTTCGCCAACGCCAGCGAGAAGCACGTCGCCCGGATCGACCAGCTCGTGGAGACTCTGGTGAGCCAGGCGCGCGTAGGCTCCGAGTCGTCTCTCGTGCGAAGCGCTGCATCGATGCTCGAGACGCTTCGGAGAGGAGCGCGTGACGGCTACGCGGTTGTCGTCGACGCGGAGCACCAGAGTGGCGACACCGACGTGAGCGAGTGTGTAGAGCAACTCGAACGCCTGAGCGCGCTGCTGATGGTGGTCGCGCGCACAGCCGTTCGAGACTTCGTTGATCTGTTCTTTCAGAGTCATCGCCCCCAGAGCTCTGCAGCAGCAGAGAACACAGCACCACCCGAGGCTCCAAGTGCTGTGATCTTCGAGGCAGAAGCGGCGGACGGCGAGCAGATCGACGTGCTCCGAGCGCTTCAGGCCGCCGTGCGTGAGCGCGAGTATCCGCCGATCGTGGCGCTCGAGTCCGTCTTCGCGCAGTTTGTCGTGGACTCGTGTGTCGACATCGCGCTCGAGAGCGCCGTGATGAACATCGTCGCGTTCCACCTGCCCCCGAACCCGTTCGTCGAGCTCTCGCGCCGCCTGCGCGTGTTCGCGCTGCGGCAGCTCGTGTGGTCGTGTCCGCTGTCTGGCGCTGATCTGGACTCTGCAGCAAGAACGCAGGAGACACTCGATCGTGTCGCGGAGGATGCCACGCTGCAGTCTGTCAGCGGAAGTGGCCTCGTGTTCACAAGCAGAGCAAGCGATCGATCTCCTCGACGAGCGCTGTACGGACCCAACGCCAAGCTCCTCGACATCCTGGACGTGTCAGCGGTGACGAGTGCGCTCGAGTGGCTCCGAAGACGCGGCGTCGTACTGGCGTCCTGCGACTACCAGCCGCCGAGAGGCTCGTACTCGGCGCGGACGCACCACTCGCTCTTGCTCTTCCATCCGCTCGCATACGCCGTCACGCAGGTGAGGGCTGCAGCGCTCGTGTCGAAGCTGGAGGTGGTAGAGCACGTGGTGCTCGAGGGACGAGAGCGGTCGCAGGCTCTCGAGTTCTTCGCCGACGCAGTCACCAAAGATCTGCGGCGGCTCCTGACGGCGACAGCGCAGGTGGAGGTGAACATCCTCCATGGCGGTCGCGGGCAGGTGGTGAGCGACGTCGACTGCGCCAGGAACGACGACGAGAAGATCCGCGTCCTGGTGCACGACGCAACGCTGTCGGCGTGCGTGATGCACGCGAAGATCACGTTTGTCGACGAGAGCGGCAGCAGCGACGAAGGCGCCGCACTCCCGCTTGTGCGCGTGGTCGGGAAGACGTACGTCTTCCATCACCACCCGACCGACAGCTCCGACACGCAACACGACAGCAGCGCTGACGCTCCGGAGCTGCTCGCGTTCCGCGTGAAGCAGTTCGGCGTCTTCTTCTCTGCGGAGAGCGCCGAGTTCGTGCTGAAGGTGCTCTCTGATCCACGCGAGGTGGAGCCGAAGGCGAAAGTGCCGCGAGCGGTCTGGACGCCAGGCGCACGCCACGCGCTCGAGAGCGACGACCGGCTGCTCAAGTACGAGCTCGACTTCGGCGCGCCGCCAGGAGCGTCGCTCTCGACCGGCTACCACGCTGTCGCCGACCACACGCACGGATCTCTGGTGCGGCGACTCGTCTCGCACTCGTCGCTCCTGCAGCTGCATGCGCTGGTGGGTGGCAGTCGCTTCTCTGCGTGCGTGACTCTCGAGGCGCTGACGTTTTCACATGAACAGGACGCTGCGTGTCTGTGGCTGCTGCGCGACCTCGAGCAGCGGCAGCAGAGCAGATCAGAAGGCTCTCTCAGCTCTCAGCCGATCGACCGCTCGCCGGTACTTCGAGAGCTCGTCCATCGCTCGGAGCGAGTTCTGCGGCCAGTGCTGAGCGAGATGAAGTACGTCGACGGCTTCGCGGAGACCACGTCGGCGCTGCGCCGAGTCGTCGACCTGTCGGGCTCGGAAGGCACCCGCGACTCGTATTCGGCGGCGGAGCTGCTCCGCAGTCTGCGTGAGCTGTGGCTCTTGGTGCGCTACGCACGCTTCTCATACGCGCGCGACTTCTTCGGCAACTACTAGGTGCACAACCGGCGGCGGCGGCTCACTCGTCGTCGAGATGGGAGTCGTCCATCATGTGGTGGTCGTCGTCGTCGTCGTCGTCCGTGCGGCTGTCCGCGGCGCCGCCTCGCTCCGCGCTGTCGTCGTCCACGTGCTTCGTGTCCTGGAACTGGCGCAGGATCTGCGGTGCACACGCAGCAACAGCAGCAGCAGTGAGCCGGCGAACGGACGGACGGGCGACGTCGGTCGAGAGGCGCAGGTGACGAACGCACCGGCACGATCGCGTCGAAGGCGGCGCGCAGCTCGCGCGGCTCCTTCGAGCCCGTGAAGACCACCTTGCCGCTCACGAACACGAGCACCTTGACCTTGGGCTTCTCGAGCCGGTAGATCAGCGCCGGGTACAGCTCCGGCTCGTACTGCCCCACAGCCAGCGCGCGCGATCGTCAGTCGCGCTGATGCGAAGCACGGAGCACACGAGCGCGCGGCGCACCGTGCAGTGGTCGCTGTGCGCGAACGAGAGCTCCTCGACGAGCACGCGGAAGCCGAGCTCGCACGCGCCCACGACGTTCTGGATCTTGAAGTCGATGAGGTTCACGCCCGGGTGGTCGAGCTTCTGGATGACCTGCGTGAAGCGGCGCGCGGCCGCCTTGATCGCCTCCTCGCTCTGCGCGCCCGTGCACACGAGCTTGCCGTTCGCGAAGAGCATGGCGCTCGCGCGCGGCTGCGAGGCCGTGAGCACGGCGTCCGCTCCACCGCGCAGGCGAGCAGGCAGCCAACGCTCACCTGCGCGAGCTTCATGACGAGGCAGTTCTTCTTGGGCACGAGCTCCGCGCGCCGCTGCGACTTGGCCGCGAGCGCCGCGAGGTCGAAGCGCATGCCGAGGTTCGCGGAGCACACAACGTTCTTCACCTGCAGCTCCGGCTCGGGCAGCGCGGCAGCGGCGGCGGCAACGGCGCTCATGGTTGTGTCGAGTTCAGTGCCACAAAATGCTCGAGTTTGGGACACTGCATACGTTATTCAAGTCATCGCGGCTCTCGAGCCAAAGTACAGCGATCGAATGCCGCGGACCAGCTCCGCGTCCAGCGGCACGCTGCCAGTCGCCTTCGACGGCGGCGGCGCAGACGTCCGCTCGCTCGCTGTCGCGCGAGACGCGGCTGCTCGGTGCTGCCCGTCGATGCTCGCGCGAGTGCGTCGCAGTCGCTCGCGCTCGCGCGCCTCCGCCTGCGACCGGACGCTCTGCACGAGCTCCGCACAATCCGCCGGCGCACAGCTCCGAGTCGCGCGGCCGAGGAGCTGCTCGCGCATCGTCTGCGCGCGTCGCAGGTTGCGCTCGACAACTGCAGCGCGTGCGCGCGCCTTCCGGGCCTCCTGCTGCGCCAGCTGCTCCCGGCGCTCGCGTTCGCGCAGCTCGTGGCGGCGGCGCAGCAGCGTGCGGAACGCTCGCTGGACGCGGGCCGCTGCCCACCAGAGGCGCCGCTGCTGCAGCGCCTGGTCGCGCACGGCGACCGCGTGCATCGCCCGCGCGAGGACTTTGCGCAGCTGCAGCAGCAGCTTCGCCTCGCTCTCCGCCTGCAGCCGCGCTGGACGCCGCAGCGTAGCGAGCGCGTCAGAAGTGCAACAGGACGGGAGCGTGCGCTGACGCACGCACCTTTGTCCGCCAGGTCGCGCTGCAGCGCGTCGCTCGAACTCCATTGGACGCTGAACGCCGCCGCGCTGCCGTGTGGCTCGACGCCGCCGTTGTCGCCAGCGGCGGCTCTGCGCGTGCTCACTCTGACGTCGAGCGAGCCGAGGCCGCCGTCCAGCGCCGTGGAGAACACGATCTCGTGCTGCGAGCGCAGCGCGTCGAGGTCCTCTGCGCGCAGCCGCAACGCGCTTCTGCCGACAAATACGATCCGCTGCTGCTGCTGCCGTTGCTGGCGACGGTCGGGGGCCGCCTGGAGCATGAAGAGCAGGAACTCGACTCGAGGCGGCACGCGCTCGGCGGGAGCGACGGGCAGCGCGGCCGCCGTCGTCGTGGACGCCGCCCACTTGAGCGCCGCGCTCTCGAACTTGCGCGTCGAGCGCGGCGCCGGCGCGTCGAGCGAGCCCCACGCGAGCTTTTCGAGGCGCGTGGCGGCGCGCGTGACGGCCAGGAAGCCGTCCTGCGCCTCCAGCGCCCGCCGCGAGAGCCACACACGCGCGCGCAGCAGCTTCACCTCGAGCTCCATCGGTCGCCACACTGAAATAGGCGCGTGCGCCACGTATACTTATACCAGCACCCCCACACACACAAGTCACAGACGTCACACTCAGGGCGTCGCGGCGCGCTCGCGGCCGTGCTTGATGCAGTAGCCGTTCTTCTGCACCCACTTCTCGCACCCGTCCTCCTTGCACTTGATGCCGCCGCCGTGGCCGCGGCAGAGCCCCTTCGACTGCGAGCTCTTGGGGCAGTCCGGGTGCTTGCAGCGCGCGCCGCCGCCGTGCGCCTTGCACAGTCCCCGCGACTGCGCCGTCTTCTCGCAGTCCCCGAACGAGCACGGCGTGCCGCCGCCGTGCGCGATGCACTTGCGGTTCGCCTGCGCGCTCTTGTTGCAGTTCGGGTGCGAGCACCGCTTGCCGCCGCCGTGCGTGCGGCAGAGCCCGCGCGACCGCGCGATGTTGTTGCACTCCGCGTAGCGACACACGCGGCCCGTGCGCGCGCCGCCCATGCCGCTCGCGCGCTCCACGCTCGAGCTCAGCAGCATCATGCCGCTGTCCTCGTCGTCCGACGACATGTTGATGCTCTCGGCGCCGTCGAACGACATGCGCGCCTTGCGCGACTCGTGCGAGTGCAGGAACGGCGACGCCGTCGGCAGCGACTGCGAGTACGTCGGCGTGCGGTGTGGCGACGCGCTCGAGAACGGCTGGAACGAGAAGGACGACGGCGACGGGTGCGACGACAGGCTCCCGTTCGAGAGCGAGTCCGACGACGTGGAGCGCAGCGAGAGCGGCGGCGGACGCGGCGCCGCGATCCCCATCTTCAGCTGCCCGGGCGAGCCGGCACGAAACATGTTGAGCGACGGTAGCCGCGGACTCGACTCGACGGTCGTGCTCAGTCCCGAGGTGAACGGGTTCGGGAGCTTGCCGCTGGACGAGAGCGTCGACTTTGTCGGCGCGGACACCGCGAGACCGGCGAAGGGCGAGACCGGCGGCATGGTCGGCGCCGTCTTGAGCGGGTTCGCGAACTGCTGCTGGCTCGAGTTCGGGTCCGAGTACGTGTACGCGTGGCTGAAGAGCAGCGGGCGCTGCTGCTGGAACTGGAACTGGCTGCCGTTGTTGTGGAGCTGCGGACGTGGCAGCGGCGACACGAAGCGCATCTCCTCGCGCTGCTTCTCGAGCTGCTGCGCCAACTGGGCTTGGTCGTCGAGCTCGGCCTGTGACATGGTGAAGTCCTCATCGCCGGCACCGGCACCAGCAGGAGCAGCGAAGGAGGAGAAGGGGCCGAGGCCGCCGCTGGGCATCGTCATGGGCTGCGAGCCGAACGCGAGCGGCGTAAAGTGCGCCGAGACGCCGCTGCCGCCCGTGAGCTCGCGCACGCGGTTGCTCGAGTCCACGAGCACGAACTTGGGTACGGGCTCCTTCTTGACCTCGAGCGGCGCGGGTCGCAGAGCGACCGGCTCGGCGCCGGAGCGCAGCTGGTCTCGTGATCGCATCCAGTCCGTTTTTTCTGGTGTGTAGGCAGGTGGGGGAGGAACTCGGTGCGGCGGGCGGGTCACCACTACGCAGCACACGCAGCGAGGAGTGCGCCGGACGAGCGAGCGAGCGAGCGAAAGCGGAAATGAGCGAGTAGGCTGGACGAGGCGCGAAGAAACTCGAGACGCGATGGCTGCGCGTGAAAACCCGAGCGTGAAAAAAAAAAGAAACTGAGACTGAAAATGCGTTCAAGAGACAGGCAGGTGGATCCGCCAGAGACGAGCCAGACGTCGAAAACACTTGGAATTTGTATTTGCCTGATCGCGTGAGACACGACGGAGAGGAGCACAAAGCGGCCCAAAAAAGCTGCGACAGACCCAAAGCTCCCTTGCTTTCTTCACTAACTAGCGATTGTTGCGCCGTCACCGGGACACCAAGCCTCGCAGCAGGCGCGATTTGCTGACTCGGATGTCGAGTGTCGAGCTGCTCGAAAGTGTGCTGCCATGGTGCTGCCATGGTGCTGCCGTGGTGAAAGGAGGGGAGGCGGGTCTGCTGCTCACTGGGCAGGCAGAGCAGGCAGGACAGGCCGGCGCATGCGCGCGCTTCACTTGCGGAGGAAGGACGACGCCGCCGGCGCGTGTTGCATGCGCAGCCGCAGCCACAGCGGCGGTAGTGTGGCTACAGCGCGCAGCTTAACGCGGTCCGTCCGTGCATGACTGTGCATGATAGCAAATCGCCGCGCCGACGTCGTCCAAACCTCGGACACACCTAATCAAAGCCAATCAAGCGGCGGTGCGCTCCTACTGAAGTATCCAAAGCACCACAGTGTTTGCGGCGCGCCTTGCCGCAGCAACAACAAAGCTCCTGTCTCTCCATGTGCTTGGCAATGCTGGTCGTGCACTGGGAAAACAGAGACAGGAAGCGAGGCGCGCCGTGCTGTGCTGGTGTCGGTCAATCTTGTCGGTGCATTTCGCAACTTCAGAAAGGAGATGGTGGCGGTCTCTTTGCGCAATGGAGCGCGGAGAGAGTTGCTTCGAGTCGTCTCGCGGGCATTGCGTTTGCAGCAGCAACACCGATCGACCCACATCGAGATCGGAGCGGGCCAGCGGAGCAGCGGAGCTGCAGCTCCAAGCGCCACACGCGCTGTCGAGACATTTGTTTTGCTCGTTTTCACGCAAGCGCGAGAGCGATGGCTGCCTGATCCGCGCGAATGAATGATCCGAGTGGATCCCAAGCGTGATCGACGCACGCAGCAACAGCAGCAGTCGCGGAACAGCAGCAACAGCCGCCGATGGCGATCCAGCCGACGCCGATGCCGCTATCGCGGCGCTATCGAGCGAGAAGCAGGTTGTCTGTGGCTCGCGCTCGGAACTCGACGCGACCAGCTTTCAAGACCAGGTTTCAGCGTTTGGTCCACAACACACAGTCTGCTTACAGAAACACAACGTCTAAGCCACACGCCTGCATTGTTTATGAACCGTCGCAGGTTTAACCACCGGCATATACAAAAAACGAGTCAAATGAGACCACCTTGTTGACGATTGTCTTTTGAACGAACAAGCATCGCGCAAGAGACAAGGCGATTGACTCATCTCCCTCCAAGCTCGTTTTATGTGCACGGACTCCCTGTCTCCCCTTCAGACTCAGCTTCAGCCTCAGAAAGCTCAGAAACATGTGATGATGATTACGACCATTTTATTATTTATTCCTCACTTTTACTCTCTTTTTCATAACCTGCGGCAAAATAGCGAACCTGTTACATTTTGGTTTAGTTTGTGGCAAATTAGTCCAATTTGTTACATTTTAGGTCGCGACGTCAACGTAGGCTGCCTGGCTTCACACGACGCGCTTCTTGTCGTCACGCTCGACCGAGACCGAGGACGAGCCGCAGTACGCATGCAGCTTATCGAGGCGGTCGCGCCGCCGCGCCTCGCGCGCCGCCATCTCCTCGCGCCACGCGTCCGACACGAGCGCGAAGAGCTCGCGCATCGCCTCGCGCTGCCGCGACTCGCCCGTCGCCCCGCTCGCGTAGCGCTCGAGCAGCTCGATTTCCTGGTCCTGGAGCGCGTCGAAGCGCTGCTGCAGCGCCTCGAGCCGCGCTTCCAGCGATGCGCACCGCTCGCTCAGCTGGGCGATCTGGGCGTAACGTGCTCGCGCGTCGGTCAGATCCCGACTGCAAGTGCAAGGAGTGAGCCGACGGAGCGACGTACCGTGTGCTGGCTCCGCTTGCGCTCGTCGTCGAGCTCGCCGCGCAGCCGCTGCGACGACTCCATGCGCAGCCTCTGCGCTGTGCGGAGCTCGTGTTGCAGATCCTCAATCTTGGCCTCGTAGCCGTCTTTCATGGCTTTCATCTCCTTCGCGAGCGCCAGCGCAAAGGTCTCCTGCTCCTCCGCTGCACGCACGCGAGACCGCGAGTGAGCGTCCTCTTAGCAGTGAGTCGCACACTGTGCGTGTGCGCTAGCGCTTCGCTCGTCTCACGCACCTTTCGCGAGCGCACTCGCCAGCCTGGTCACCTTGTCGCCTTCGCGGGTGGCGACTGGCAGCTCCGAGTGCTGCGCGAGGCTTCTTGCGGACGCACTCGCCTTGAGCTGCTCGGCGACAGGCGCCGTCTCCTTGCCTGCCGCGACCGCGTCCGAGAACGGGCTGGTCGAGCCCAAGGCGCCGCCGGGTGCTGAGTGGGCTCTCGCCTTGCTCGGTGCAGAGTGCGTGGCTGTCTGCGGGTCTGCGAGGCACAACTCCTCCAAGCGGTTCTTCATGTGGACGAGCTGCCAGTCGGCGTCGTCCAGCTCCTGCTGCAGCCGCTCCCACTTGGCGTGCAAGCCGCGCCACTTGTCGACGTGCTGGAACTGCTCCAAGAACTCCGAGCTGTTGCGGCTGCGATCGATGGCGCTCTTCAACTTCGAGTCCTGTGTCGACCGGACCTCGAGAGGTACTATCGACAGCATCTCGAGCTGCAGGTGGAGCCGCTGCACGAGCACCAAGATGACCTGCTGCACCAGACGCTCCTTGTCGACCAGCGCCGTGGTCGCAGCCGCGAGCGCCGCGTTCTCCTGCTCGAACGCGTGTCTCGCGCTCTGGAGCTCCTTCTTGTCAGCGTTGACCTCGTGCTTGGCCTTCTTGAGCGACCTGAAGGCAGTAAGCAGCACACCACAGTCAGCGCTAGTAGCGTCCTTGCCATACCCGCCTGCCATGAGCCTCTCGCGAGCGACGCACTTCTGCTCCTCGGTCGACTTGCGCTCTCTCGCCGACAAGTGCGCGATCTTGCCGTCGATGTCCTTCGACCGCGCCGAGTCTCCGTGCGCGAGCTTGTCCTCGAGCACGGCGATCTTCTGCCTCGCCTTCTGGAGCTCCACGCGGGTCTCGGACAGAGCGGATCCACTCCGCGGAGTCGCGCGCTCCATCGCCTGCAGCTTCTGCGCCATCAACTCGCGCTCTTCCAAGAGCGCCTCCAGAGCGTGACGTGCCTCCAGCTCAGCCGTCTCTGCGCGGTTCACCGCCGACTTGTGCGTGCTCAGCTCGTGCTCCATCGCGAGCACACGCGCAGCTTCATGCTCTTGCGCCTCTCCTTCCAGCCTCGCGGACGTCTGCGCCACATGTCTCGCCGCGTCCTCGCGAGCCGACTCCACTTCGGCCTTCGCTGCTCGGAGCTGCTCACTGGCATGCGCGAGCTCTCTCTCCAGCTGCTCTCGACTCGACGCGTCTGTGCTACAGGCGGCGGACTGCTGCTCGCGCAGACTCGCAACCTCGGCTGCCAGAGAGGCGACTCGAAGCTGGAGCACCTGGCGCTCCTCGGCGAACGCCGCGTGCTCCTGCTCCCGCTGCTTCTTCCGTTCGGCCAGGCACAGGTTCGCGACTTCGAGCTCCTCGGTGACAGCTCTGCACTGTGCGGCGGCGTGCGCGGCCTTCTCCTGCTCCGAGGACATCGAGACTCGCTGAGCCTCCTTGAGCGAGACCACGCTCTGCCTCTCGGACGTGAGCGCATGCTCCAGAGCGGCCACGCGCTGGTTCCAGTTGCACTCGTCCGCTTGCTTGCGGCGCTGAGCCTCCCCGTCGTCCGCCGGGAGAGACCGACTGAGCTTCGACTCGAGCAGCTGGAGCTGGTTCTCTACGTGCTGGAGCTGCTTCTTGTGCCACTCGACGTCCTCCAGACCCGCGTCGAGCTGCCTCTGAGTGAGTTGGAGCGCCAGCTCTTTGTCGGCGAGGAGGGCGTCAGTCCTCCCCTTGTCGTCTTCAATCTCACGAGCTCTCCGCGCAGCTTGTGCTGCCTCTGCTCTCAATGCGTCGACGACGGTGCTGTGCTGGGCTGCGCTGGACTGCGCACGGTCGAGCTCGCTCGCCAGGTGTGCTACACGAGCCTCCGAACGCTTGAGATCCGCTCGGAGCTGCTCAACTTGGCCGCTGAGCTGCTTCAACTGCGCGCTTGCCTTCTTCTCCGCCTCTGTCGCGATCTGCTGCGCCTTGAGCTGCAGCTCGTCGTTTCTCCTGCGCAAGATGGTCTCCAGCTCTTGCTTGTCGAGGCGCAGCTGGAGCTTCTCCTGCGTGGCAGTCTCCTCCAGCTTTCGACAGTGCCCGACGGCTGCCGCAAGCGATCGCTCGGCGGAGCGGAGTTCAGATCCCAACGTGCTCCGCTGCAAGTGAGGGAAGGAAGCGGAGGCTGAGAGATCAGGCGACATGTTCTGCTAGTCGCAAGTACGATGGTACGTACGAGTTCGGCTAACTCCCTCGCGTGTGTCTGGGCTGATGCCTGAGCCAGGTTGTTCAGTTCCTGAACGCGAGCAGCGGAGCTGTCCAGAGCGAGTCTCGACTGCGCCAGCTACGCCCGTGTTGCCACTCGATCAGTCTCGGATGATCAACCTGACAGGCTGCTGGGACGCACCTCGTTAGCTGCAGCTGCCTTGTCCTCCTCACACGCGCGGAGCGCATCTTCCAGTCCGGAGATCGTCGCCTCCAGTCTCGTGGTCGTCATGGCTCGTTCTGCAGTCTCGTCCTGGTCGACAGCAGCCAACCTGACGGACAAACTCTTGTCCAGATCAGCCTCATCATCGTTCCGCTTCGCCAGCGCAACTGCTCTCCGCCAGTTCTGCTGCAGCTGAGCCCAGCCGACGGACGATCCCTTGCTCTAGGTGCTCCGACCCCGTCAGCGCTGATCCAACAAACCAGCGAGCCAGCAGCGAGTCCGGACGCACCTTCGCGAGCGCGTCTTTGAAGAAGACGAGGTCTTCTGCCAGGTGCGCGAGCTGCTTCTCCTTCTCCGCAACCGAGTTCGCCAGCGCGATCTTCTCTGCGTCCGCCGCCAGCATCCTAGTCTTCAAGACCTGCACAAGCTCGTGGCAGTCAGTGAACCAAGCATCTGGAGCAACGGGCAGTGCGCGAACAAAGTCGGCTGCACCTCAGTCTGCTGCAAGACGCCGAGGAACGCGCGCGAGAACGCTGGAGCAACGCTCGTCCCGCAGCCAGTCCCGAAGAGCCCCGCGTGCTTGTTCGCGGCGTCAGTGCGACGCTGACCAGCATGGACATCACCCCCCTCGATCGTTTCGTCTCGCTCTACCGAAGTGTACGCCTTCACGAGCGCCGAGAGCTGTTCTGCCAGAAGCGATTCGAGCTTCACCTTCGCTGCCGTCACCTGCCCAGGACATGTTCGTACCCTGCGTCAGCCTATCGATCGCACCATCCAGAGCAGAAGCCGCTTGCGAACCTGCGCGGGATCCGATGAGCTGTTGTAGCGCGAGAGCTGCGACTGGAGGTGTTCTCGGCGAGCGGCAGTCGCTCTCTCCGTCGTGCCGAGCTTGCTCTCGCGGATGCTGTGCATGTTCTTGACGTGGTGGTTGTGTGGGAACATCGCGTCGCTCTTCTCCATGTTCAGCTCGCTCAGCACCACGATCTCAGCTTTGAGCTGGCGGATGTAGCGCTCGTCTTGACTGCCTGCCGCGCCATCGCTCTGTTGTGGTTCAACCGAGTCTTCGTCGCGAGCTCCATCGTCGGTCTCAGGACCTGCGTCGTCTTGGTGATGGCGCTGCAGTGAGTGATGACATCGCACGGTTTCTCGACAGTCCCAGTGACGATCGCACCGTCAAAGCACACTGTCCGCTCTCCGAACGCCTCATGTGCAAGTGTGTCCTGAACGCCTGGCGGAAATGTCCGCCCACCGTCGCGAGCGGTGCGAGGCCGCTGCTTCGTCAGAGAAACGTGTCCTGTCGGCTCTGCAGTCGCGATGCCTCTCGTCAACTTGCATGCATCCAATGATCCGCCAGATCGCTCGCCAACGCACCTGGTTGCCGCATTCCGCCGCTCTGCGGTCTGTAGTGACGATAGCAAGATCGGAGAGCAAGTGTGAGAGTGAACGGAACGCAGTGGTTCAGCGACGCCATCGCCGAACCTGTTCATCCGGACGGCCGATGGTCGACTGTGCTGGTTGCTCTGCGGCACCGCCGACGGCGCCACCGTCTTCGTGGAGCTCGAGAAGTTCTCCGCGCTGACGCGCAAGCGCTCGTCTCCGTCTGCATCGCCTTGAGATCTGCCGGTTGGCGCCGTGAAGAGCGAGGAGAAGGACTGGGGAGGGCTGGATCGATGGATGAACGTCAGCAACTTTGTGATCGATAGGAGGGGAAGCAAGCGTGTGTACCGCGTACCGTGCGCGCTCGTTCAGGAAAGTGACGTTCAGGGAGCTCCGCCGAGGCGCCTGTGGACGTCCATACGCCTCCATCGCGACGCAAACGAGTGTGACAACGTTGTCAGACGCCTGTCTTCGGGAGACAGAAATACTGTACCGAGTCGGCGCTTCTTCGGATCTCAACGATGGAGCTCGCGAGTGCGTCCACGAGTGCTGCGTGTCGTCTGCAGCGCTCTCAACTAACGAGTTCTTCGACCTGAGCGCTTCAGCGTACAACGTGCGTGTGGTGCTGCTGGCAGTCTTCGCGGCGACCACGATCGGTCTTTGACGACAAACTCGCGAATGCGGCAGGTGTTCTGCCTCGCGCTGCAGGCGTGTCTTGCTTGCCACCAGTGGTTCCTCTACGCGTTCGTCGCTGTCACCCTTGCGCTCTTCGTCTACAAGGGTCAGCTGAGCTCGTTGTGCTGGTTTCTCAGCTCCGGTTGCTCATGCTCACTGCTACAGGAACCATGCTGCCGTATCCGCCGACTGGAGCGCTCACATGGGACCTCGTCTTCCTCGCGCTCTACCTCGTCATCGAGAACACGCGGATCTTCCAAGGTGCGCACCTGCCTGCGTGCGTGTTCGCTCGCGATGCAAACCCGCCTTGTGCGCAGCGTCCAAGGGCAACCGGACCAGGCAGGTCGGGCCGCTCGTGCTCTCGATGCTCCTCGCGATCCCGACGCTCGTGTGCAACGTCTACTACCTGCAGCTCCAGACATACGTGTGCGTTCAGTCTGCCTTCTGTCCTACAGCACCACACGTGCGACTCACTGCACTCACTCGCTCTCGGCTGCCGCAGCGTGCGCCTCGAAGAGATCTCCAACGGCGTCGCGATCGCACTCGTCTGCGTCGAAGAGCTCTTCTCGATCCTGACGCTCGTGCTGCTGTTCGGGAAGCAGTCCGTCTAGTCGCTCGCACTACGTACGTACACACACATAACAACTTGTGGAACGAGGGTGGTGGTGGTGATGTACTTGCGTGAGTCAGGTCTGTGGCCTCGTGCGTGTGAAGCCCACGGCTTCCTCCTATGCGATCGTGCCGTGCAGGATGACCTGCTCGCCGTCCGCCTCGCGAGCCACGACCTTGCCCAGGTGGAAGACCTTCTCGCCCGTAGCCTCGACCGCCGCCACCACTTCCGCGACGTTCTCCGTCGGCAGCAGCAGCACCATGCCGATGCCGCAGTTGAACGTGCGCGCGATCTCGGTCGTTGACAGGTTCCCCTGCGTCTGCAGCCACTTGAACACGGGCGGCAGCGGCCAGCTCGCGCACTCGATCTCGACCGCCATGTCCTTGGCGAGCACGCGCGGGATGTTCTCGAGCAGCCCGCCGCCCGTGATGTGCGCCAGCGCGTGGATCAGCCCCTTCTTCACGGTTGGCATGAGCTGCTGCACGTAGATCTTCGTGGGCGTCAGCAGGCTCTCGCCCAGGGTCTTGCCAGCCTCGAACGGCGACGGGTCGCTGTACGCGAGGCCCGAGACCTCGACCAGCTTGCGCACGAGCGAGTAGCCGTTCGAGTGGACGCCCGACGACGCCAAGCCGAGCACCGCGAAGCCCGTGCGCACTGGCAGCGGCAGGATCGCGCTCTTGCGCACCGCGCCGACGCAGAAGCCGGCCATGTCGTAGTCGCCGTCGTGGTACATCGACGGCATCTCGGCGGTCTCGCCGCCGATCAGGCCGCACAGCGACTGCCTGCACCCCTCGGCGATCCCCTTGACGACGTCGGCGGCCTCGTGCACCTCGAGCTTGCCGCAAGCATAGTAGTCGAGGAAGAAGAGCGGCTCGGCGCCTTGCACGATCAGGTCGTTCACGCACATCGCGACGAGGTCGATGCCGACCGTGTCGTGCTTCTTCGCCAGCTGCGCCACGCGGAGCTTCGTGCCCACGCCGTCCGTGCACGCAACGAGGACGGTGTCCTTCTCGTAGCCGGCAGCCTGGAGGTCGAAGAGCCCGCCGAAGCCGCCCAGGTCAGCGTCGCAGCCCACACGGACCGTCGACTTGCAGTACGGCTTGATCATGTCCACCAGCTTGTTGCCGGCGTCGATGCTCACGCCGGCGTCCGCGTACGTGATCTCCTTCTTCGCCTGCGACGGTTTCAGCAGCATGCCGGTCTGCGCCAGCTTGATTGCGTGGAGGAACGCGGCGCCTTCCAGCGGCTGCACGCGCGCCTTGAGGCTCTCCGCCGTGTCCGTCGGGAGCACGGGGCACTTGAGCTGGACCGCGATCGGACCCGCGTCCACGTCCTCCGTCACAAAGTGGATCGTGCAGCCGCTCTGAGTTTTCTTCGCGTCGATCACCGCCTGGTGCACCGCCAGGTCCATGCCACCAGCGAAGTCCGGGAGCAACGACGGGTGCACGTTCAGCACCTTGTTCTCCCACTCGTGGCAGAACTCGGCCGAGAGGATGCGCATGTACCCGATGAGCAGCACCAGATCGACGTTCTTCGCCTTGACGACCTTGGTCACCTCCGCGTCGAACGCCGCGCGCGAGAGGCCCGTCGACGAGAGCGCCACTGCCTCGATGCCGTGCGTCTTGGCGCGCTCCAGGATCCCCGCGTCGTCCTTGTTGCTCACAACGATGTCGATGCTCGCGTTCAGCTCGCCCGCCTCGATCGCGTCGATGATCGGCTGCATGCTGCTGCCGCGCGTCGAGCCGAGCACTGCGAGCTTGATCTTCTTCGCGCCGTGCAGCAGCCCCTTGAGTCCGATGTCCGAGCGGTACTGCGCGCCATCGAACTGGATCTTGGCCACGCCGCTGTAGGCTCGCTTGATGGCGGCTTCCAGCGTCGAGTCGAGCGCAGTCACCGCGAGCACGCGGCCGCCCGAAGTCACGAGGTTCTTGGCGCTGTCCAGAGCCGTGCCCGCGTGGAAGACGTCGACACCATCCAGGCTGTCAGCGGTGTCGATGCCGGTGATCACCTTGCCCTTCGGGTACGCGTCGGGGTAGCCCTGCGACGCGAGCACCACCGCCGCCGCCGCGCCGCGCTTCCACGCCACCAGCGACTTCTCCAGGCGGTTCTCCACGCACGCGCGCATGATCTCGAACAGGTCGCTGTTGAGCAGCGGGAGCAGCACCTGCGTCTCCGGGTCTCCGAAGCGGCAGTTGAACTCGACGATCTTCGGACCCGTGGGGGTGAGCATGAAGCCCGGGTAGATCACGCCGACGTACGTCATGCCCTCGGCCTTCATCGCCGCGATGACGCGCTCCACGATGCCGATGCACTCGCGCTCGAGCGCCGGCGTGAGGCACGGCGCAGGCGCGTACACGCCCATGCCACCAGTGTTCGGGCCCTGGTCGTTGTCGAAGATGCGCTTGTGGTCCTGCGCGCCAGGCATCGTGATCACGCGGTCGCCGTCCGAGAACGCCAGCAGCGACACCTCCTCGCCCGTCATGAACTCCTCCAGCACGACCTCGTCGCCCGCAGCCCCAAACGCCTTCTCGAGCATCACCTCCTTCAGCGCCTCGTGCGCCTCCGCCTTCGTGCGCGGGATCAGCACGCCCTTCCCGGCAGCGATGCCCGACGCCTTCACGACGATGTCGTGGTCAATCGAGTCCAAGTACGCCTTCGCTGCCTCGTAGTCCGAGAAGTTCCTGTACGCCGCGGTGGGGATGTCGTTGCGCTTCATAAAGTCCTTCGAGAACGCCTTCGACGCCTCCAGCTGCGCCGCCTTGGCGCTCGGGCCGAACGCCGGGACGCCCGCAGCAGTCATCTTGTCCGCTAGCCCCTCGACCAGCGGCGCCTCAGGGCCGACGACGCAGAGCGACACGCCCTTGCTGAGCGCGAACGTGATCAGCTCGTCGTGGCTGCCGACGCCGATGTTGACGTTCACGATGCTGCCGTTCGCCGCGCCGTCGGTGCCGGCGTTGCCCGGGGCGACGTAGATCTTCCCCGTGGCCGGCGACTGCGCGAGCTTCCACGCGATCGTGTGCTCTCGGCCCCCGTTGCCCACCAGGAGCACGTCGTGCAGGACCTCTGCTCGCCAGCAGCGGATCACCCGACTGTCAGTGCAAGCGCTCAGCAATCCCTAGCAGAGCAGACGCGCGCCGCACCGTTCTCCTCGCGCAGACTCGCGGCGATCGTCTGGTCGAGCTGCGCGAAGTGCGCGAACGCCTTCTCCGCGAGCGCGCGGCGCTCCTTGACCGAGTACGCGAGCGCGCCGTTGCTCGAGATCTTGGCGCGGACGCCCGCGACGTCTTGCGCGTCCACGACGACGCTGATCTGCTTGTGGTTCCACGCGGCCGTGCGCACGAACGAGTAGGCGCCGTTGACCCAGTGCTCGAGGCGCGCGTGGCGGCTCTTGGGCGACTCGCCGGCGACGAGCGCGGGCGGTGTCGCCACCACCAGCTCGATGCGGTCCGCGAGCAGCAGCTGCACCTCGGCGGGCGCGGCCACGCGCACGTGCGGCACCTTGGCGGCCACGAGCGCGGCGCTGAGCGCAGGCGAGCAGAGCACGGCGACGCGCAGGCCGCCGGCCGCCAGGTCCGACGCGAGCGCCACGAGGGCGGCGGGGGCGTCGCCGCAGAGCACGGCGAGCGCGGTGGGCGGGGCCATGGCGCGGGCGGGCAGGCAGCGGAGGAGGGTGGCTTGAGGCGACTGGCGCGGATTGAGCTGTGCGCCACCAAGGGCTCGTACTTCGACATCTTGGAAACGATTTAGAGATAGAAATCCCGGAATCAAGCAACAGGGAGAGTGTGGACTGTGCGTTTGTATGGTCGCGGTTGCCGGACAAGAGCAATCTTCAAGTTATTTAGATATAGAAACGAGATGGTGGGTGTGGTAAATCGGGTGGCTGCAAATTGCTGAGTCTGAGGCTGATGCAACCTGATGCGTCATTTCAAATCAGGAAGATCACACTTAACTTTCAGTGCTCTCCATCTCGAGTGTTGATGTGATGTAGCGCGCACGTGCATCACAACTTGTGTGCTTCACAAGTACAAGACGGCCTGCCGGAGGTGACGGAGCGGCTTCTTCGGAACTGCGCTCTCTCGCAAGAGGCGCCGCGGTGAAAAAGTGGCGATGGTGGTGGGAACACAGGAGGAGCAGCCTCGACACGACACGAAGGCGGACGCGGAGGCCAGGAGGAAACCGCGAGTGCGCAACACGACGACCACGCCGGACGCGCGGCAGGATACCGAGACTCGCTCTCGAGACCGATTGTGCCAGCGCTGGTAGCTCGCGCGGATCACGGCCGCGGTTGGCGAGAGCCCCCAAATCCCGAGATGTGAAGAATGAACTCGACCGGATGTCGGCGAATGCGGTCAGCAGCGAGTGTCGACACGAACCCGCCGGTGCCGCCAGCGCGCCGTCGCGAGAGGCTCCGACCTGCGCGACCTGCGCATTGGTGCGTGCCACTGTGGCTGGTTTTGCGTCGTGTGTGCGTGTCTGAGTGGACCAGCAGCGCAGACCAGCAGCACTCGCAACACTCGCGTCTCCTGCAGATCTCGGAGCGAGCGAGTCCGCGAGCATACTCAAACCAAGTGTGTTGATTCGAAAAAAATACTCGTTTGGATACGGTACGTGCTTGAACTCGCTGGAGCAGACATCGTTCGTGGCGCTTTGCGTGTGCAGCAGCCTTCAAGCAGGCTGCCCCCTCCGCTCGAGTCGAGTCGCGAGCCGCAGCGACCAGATTCTTACTTGTCCAGGCGCGTACTCTCACGAAGAGCAGCGCTTTTACTTGCTGCGAGCGAGTCGAGTGAGCGCCTTCTGCAGCAAGGCAAAGGGCAACCACTTCGGCAGTCGGCCAGTCAGTTATGTGGCGCGCGAAGTGGACTGGAAAGCAGCCGGTTCACCTCAACAAGCCGAAGCGGGAACTTCCGCCCACTCGCTTTTTTCACACTCGTTGCGGCCTTCGATTCGCTGAAAACAAGGATCGCGTACGCCCATTCGCTGAAAAGCGTCGACGACGAGGATGGACCGCACTGGCGCTTCACCGTGGCGCATGGCGTGGCCGGTCCGCTCGAGAGCCATCGCCCGCGTCGTCGTCACTCCGTGAAAGGGCTCCGACTACGTACTGCACTGTGGCGCGGCGGAGACGCAGAAGTGGAAGCGCCGACTGCCGCTGCTGCTGCTGCTGCGACTGCCATCACCACAGCGCGCATGAGCGCCTACGTGTTCGACGACGACGGCTACGGCGCCGCCGCGCCGTCCGCCATGGCGCCGCTCGAGCGCCGCTTCTTCGGCGGCGACGCCGACTTCGTCTGCAACGTCTCAGACGACGACACCGTCGAGCGCGACATCGACCTGGAGATCGAGGCGCGGATCCGCAGCCTCACGTTCCTCAGCGACGAGGACACCGGGGTGCTCGGCCTCAGCATGGCGTCGCTGCCGCCGCCGCCCGGCAACGCCGCCGCCTCGCTGCCGCGCACCATGTCGCAGCGCATGCTCTCGTCGCTGCAAAAATCCAAGATGACCCAGTCGCAGCGCACGCACCGCAGCGCGAGCAGCGTGCTGCAGCCGCGGATGCGCGCAGCGCCGACGCCGACGCCACCAGCACCAGCAGCTGCAGCTGCACACGCGCCGCCAGCGCGCGCGTTCTACTCGATCGACGAGTCCGAGAGCGTGTCGCGCGGACGGGGTGACTCACAGGCGACGCAGCTCTCCGGGCGGTCGACGTCGTCGTGTACCGACCGCCTGGAAGCCCGCATCTCCAAGAGCTTCCTGAACCGCCAGGACAGCATCGAAGGCGCAGCGGACGCGAACGACTTCTCGGCCATGTACTCGGGGCGCCGCACGTACCCGGCCGAGTCGGTGAAGAAGCCCGACCAGCGACTATCGGAGGGCGTGCCAGCACCGGCGAAGCAGGGCACGCGCATGATGACGGCGCTTGAGAAAGGTGCGGGTGAACTGCTCTTGCTGGTCGTCAGGCTCGGAATGCGTGACCTTCTGGTGCTGACGAACGATGCTCCTCGCTCGCGCACATGCAGAACGCAAAGCTCTGGCGCTCGCAGGGCTGGACAACCTCCCGCGGATGGTGGAGCCCGAGATCGACAATGGCGGCCGCGGCGGCAAGAAGGTCGAGCAGGGCGTGTCGTTCCACTTCCAAGGCGGCTCGACTTCCGCGCTCAGCAATGCGACGGTGGCTCTCACACCCGCACGGAAGACTCGACCCGCCCTCATGGCGCCCGAGGCATCGAACCAGTTCGCACCGCAGCAGTCGCTCGCGATGGTCGCTCCGACGCGGCAGGGCTCTTCCTCGCTCGACCCGAAGTACACAGCGCTCGCGAGTCAGCTTGGCGACATCGAGACCCTGCTCGACGGCATCGAGAACTGCTTGGCGGCTTCCACGTCGACGTTCTCGTCACTAGCACGGGCGGTCCTCGGCGAACTGGACTTGCTAAATGGCGCGACAGCGCAGATCCGGAAGAACGGCGCGACGCTCATCTTGGCGGAAGTCGGTCGTCCGCCAACAGAGGTGCGTGCTGCGTGCATGCATGTACGAGTTTGTTGCTGCGTCGAGGTGCTCACGAGCTTGGCCACATTGTGGTGTTTTTCTCTCCAGGCTGTCAACGCTCTCCGGAGGCTCGTGACCCGGGCTGCTGGCGTCCAGAACCGCATCGAGTCGATCATGACGACGACCTCAAACATGCTTTGAGCGAGTTCCAGCAGATCGGGTCCGATCGGACCCTCGACCCCCTTGCGATCGCAGCAAGCGGAGCGGTCGTGTGGGCTTCGTTCGAGCTCGCAAGTCTTATTTAGTTTGTTGATCCGACTCCGATCGAAGGAGTGCGGATCGAGGAGGAGTGACGTAGCGCTCGACTTCCGAGCCATAGAGAGGTGGTCGTCGTATGTGTTCTCGTGGCGTTCGTCCCGCGGTAAACCGCGAGTATCTTGTCACTGGAAACCCCTGCTACCCGTTTTCGTTGTCGTTCCCGATCTGTTGTCGTGACGTGTTGGCGCAGTGCAAGCTCGAGGCGTCAAAGCGAATGTGTCGAGTCCCTATGTGTTGCATGCACCGCGACACTCTCAGCGCGATGGACGTGCAGCATTCGCGATTCGCTGCACGCACCAGATCGTGAGGCGAAAGCTGGCGCGTGGGGCCGAGGTGGCTCGGTTTCACCGAACGCTGCAAGTTGTTGATGCGGCGCTGCATGCGGTTCAGGTGCTCCTGCTTGCTGATCGTTCCAAGCTGGCGAAATCGCGCAACCGAAGATATGAGTTTGGTTCATCTTGGTAGCAGTGTCAAAATGTACCTCTGGCGCAGACTTGTGGTGCGGATCTTGTCGCTTGCTGGCTTCGAGCTCGAACTCGAGCCTCCGTCGATTGTTCTTGATGGTAGCGAGCTGTTCCGTGATCAGCATCAGACATCGAGTGTGAGTCGTGCGCGGGATCTCTCGTCCGCCAAGCTGTTTGCACAGACACCTCGCTCGCTGTTCTCCTGCGTTCAGCTGCTTCCTCGATCAGGACGTTTGGATCTCGCAGTCTGAGAAGGAGCTTTCCGTCAGCGCGCAAGCTCTGGCTGTGAAGAACTCGCGCCACGCACTTGTATCGCTGATTGCACTTGATGATGCGGCTCACGCGAACAGGTGAGAGCTCTCGACACTGAGCGGCGAGATCACAAGTCAGGCTTCCATACGATGTCGAGAGTGTGAAGAACGCGATCGAAGCTGTGAATACCTTCGTGACGACAGGATCTGCACCATCCTCGATCCTGGGCAGTCGAGTCTTCGTGAGTTGAGATCTTCCTGGTGAGCACGCGCTTTGAGGCTTCTTTGAGTCAGCCTGCGGTGGATCTCGAGCGCTACAAACACTGAACCGGTCAGATCGAGACATGAGTGAGAAAGCGGGACTCTTGCACGACGACCGTACGTGGCATCCCGGCTGGGAGCGGTGGTGGTGGTTCTGGAACTGGACTGGCATCGTGTTTCGCATCGAGGGTCGACTGCGCTTCCAGATGGTGCATCGATCTCGTGTATAGCTTGCTGAGTGATCTCTGTCGCGAGATCCGCGATGTCGGAGAGGTCCGAATCGAAACAGGTCAGATCAGCGAAAGTGTCGGAGCTACTGCTACTGTGTGCAGGGAAAGCGACACTGCTCGACTCGGTGACTGGGTGTTTGGGGTCACCGATGAAGATCTCGTCGGCGCTGAACGGCGCTCCAACAGGAGCTGTTTTGCTGCTGTCTTTGCCCTTTCGGTGACGCGAAGCTGCTGCGGGCTTTCGTGGGATGCTCTCGTCGTCGTCATCTGAAAGGTCGAAGAGCGGCACTGCTCGCTCGATGGCGCTGTCGGGGCCGAGCTTCGTCCGCATCGTCATCATGTGCTCGGAGGCGGCTCGCGCATGTTTCTTTGATCTAGGCGTGCGCTAATCCTGGCATCGAAGTCCGACGACTTCTGCCGCGTTTGTCACTCTCGCCTTGTTTCCTGTTGATCTCGTTTACTTGTTCCTGTTCAAGTAGCGATCAAGTGCATCATAAATGAAGCTCTGCGAAAGATCTGACGGTCTTGCGTGGAGTGTGAATGAAGAATGGAGACGCGAAAACGAGAACTGATCGCTCGATCCGACTTGCAAGCGTGCGCGACTACATCTGGAAAGTCGGACTGAAAGTGAAGTTGATGTTAGCTCTCCTCCATCTCGATTAATTGCACACGTATGAGTACCGTACCGCTTTGCGACGAATCGGCTCTGCTGCGATGCATGCAAAGGTGTCTTGGGTCGCACGATGCGCGTCCGAGTGGGAACCATCGGCTGTACGACGGGGCGACTCATTCCTCCTGGTAACAGCCAAGAAACACGTAAGCTCTTTGAGAAATCACAAGATCCAGGTGCAGGCGGACGGCTGGTCGCGCGGCCACGGACTACGCACCGAGCTGCGGTCTCGCGAACCGGTCGAACATCCCGCCAGTCGGTCTCTGCTGCAACGGAGTTGTCGGGTGCGCCACAGCAGGCATCTGCGGTCGCATCAGAGTACTGGAACCGTACGGGCGAGCAAGTGGGCGAGCAATGGTTCTCGCGAACTGCGGGGACAGGTTTCCCTGGTTGCTTTGGCTGTGCATGATTGGAGCTGCCGATGTCGTTGACCCAGGCGACGGATATTGTCTGGAACTGGGTTGCCCTTTCAGTGCCTTGCACTGCTCGAAAGTGTGAGTACGTCAAAGAAGAGCGCGAGCGTTCATACAATCTGCCTGGACGCACCATCTTCTCCCAGTTCCGGCACTTGCGAGACTTCTCTTTGTATGCCTGAAGAAAGTGGCGGGTAAGATGCTGACAAAGAAGTTCTCCGAGTCACGTGGGCAAACCTCGCGCAGCTCGTCGTTCGAAGTCGTGATGTTCTGCATCTTCGCTTTCACTTCTCGAAGCTCCGCTTCGATCTGGTCCGTGTACGACTTGAGCTGGATGTACTTCTCGCCGTGCTGGCTCTGGAATGCCTTGTGCTCCTCGACTGCGCAGACGCATGAGTAAGCGATGCACCGACTTACAGCGCTGCATAGTGTTTGTTTATCTTACCCATGTGGCGCCGAATGTCCTCCTTCGCGGCTCGCCAGCACTTGTTGTCAGCATCGAAGAGTATCTCGCCCAGCTGCACCACAAACGCACCTGTCTTCAAAGTGAACAGGTTAGTTGAGGTTGACACAGACGAAAGAGCTCACATCCGAGCCTCTCCACTTTACCTGTACGCGTCTTGAGCAAGTTGGAACTACGAAGCGATAGTCAGAGCCCGTCATGACAATAGTAACCCCGCAAGTTCTCGAACCATGACGAAATCTGTGTGAACAGAGAATGTAAGAGCGAATCAGTTCGAACACATCTGTGAGTTACAGCATGCAAACTCACTAAGCGATCGCTGGAAGTGGTCTGCTCGCGCACGACACAAGAAGGTAGATCTTAGATCAATTGCACATACCATGGTGAAACCTCAGACACGCTCTCACCGAAGCATGCTGACGGATCCGCGATCATCTCCTCCCAGATCGCCTGGCGAAGTTGCAACTCAGGAAGCTTCGATCGCGAGCAAAGTGTTCATACTCGTTATCGTACCTCAGTTCTCTGCATGTCCACATCCAATAGTACGTGAGCACTCGTTGGTATCAAGGAGGAGCGCACAAGCGACAACAGCAACGAGTGGCACCTTCGGATCCGCCAAGCCATGAATCGTCCTGTCAGTAAGTCTGTTGTGAGTTCTCCACAAAAGAACACGGACGCACACGTTCGCAATGTGAGCTCTTACATCTCTGAGATTCCTCCGTGCCGCCTGCAGAGGGATGTCAGTCTACCGCCACACAGCGAGAGCCACAGCAACGGCGAAAACGAGTTCTCCTCTCCGTACGACTGGCTCAGATCTGTTCGCGCACACGAACACAGCGTCAGCAGCTGTCCGAGTGATCGCTTGAACGAGACAAAGCGCAGATCCGAACCCGCGGAGCACACTGGGCAAACGAGTCGCCCGGCGCCAAAGTGCTTGTACGCGCACTTTTCCTGTTAGAGAAAGCGCGCATACCACCAAGCGAGTTGATCACTCCACCCCTCAAGCATGTTGCTACAGCAATTCATCGTCAGCAAAGGAGCGAGCGCTCGGCACGAACGCAGAACAGGTGGCTGCACTGCGTGCGGTAGCACGTTTGCGCAGACTGGAGGTCCGCGAGGATCGGGTCCCAGCACGCGTTGCAGCGCAGCTGCGGCCGGATGGCGGTGCCGCAGGCTCCGCGGCTGCCGCCGACGGATGCCATCTCGTCCATCTCGTCCATGGGCGAAGCGATGGAGCGGTGGCGGCCGCGGTGGCGCGCGCTCGACGCCTCGCTCATGCGTCCGTCCTCGGTCGCGTCCATCCCTCCGCTTCTTGTACTTTACCGAGTTGGATGCGGAATTGGTCCAGAGCGATGGTCACTTCAACTTTGACTTTATAACAAATCAAGTAAGGTAAGAGTCTCCGCAAAGTACAGTTGTGCTCGTACCTAAAAACTAATTCGTCGCGAGCAGTACGTCATTTTCACGATGGAGACTTCGTTCGTGAATGACGAGCTCCTGCACGACGCCCACGCCGGCACGACACTCGAGAGGAGGCGCAGCGACGGCTCAGCCGTCAACGGCGATGATGGATGGCTCGAGGTGGAGCAGGCGCTGACTGCGATGGAGCTGCCGCCGGTGCCGCCCACGAGCGACCCACAGCGGCTGCTTAGCTACGTCATCGGCATCCTGCCAAAGTACACGGAGATGGAGATGCTCGCGACCCACTTGCGGCTCTACGCGGTGAGTCTGGAGCAGGAGATGGAGCAGGTGCGCGGCCACGTGCGCGTGCTGGGGCGAGAGGTCGACGGCGAGCGCGAGAAGAAGCAGTTCCTGGAGCGCTACGCGGCACAGGTCGTGAAGGAGCGCAATGAGCTGCTGCACGCGCGGGGTGCGAAGAGCGCCAAGGTGAAAAGCGGCGCGGGGTCGTCTGCCTCTGCAGCTTCGCACTTCGCATGGCACGCGTGCTGCAAGAAGAACACGGCGCATGCGATGGACTTGACGCCGTCGATTGCGGCGTTCCGGGGCGAGCGGCTGCAGGAGGCGACGCACCAGATTCGGAACCTGCAGGACGAGATCCGCAACCAGGAGATGCTGCGCCGAGAAATGGACTTCCTGCTGAAGAAGGCGCAGCGCGAGCACGACAGCAAGCAGGCGGCGGATCGCAAGAGCATCCAGCAGCTCGAAAAGCAGCTTCTGCAGCGCTCGATGTTGCACTCGAGTCTGGAGCGCAAGCTGTACGAGGTCGAGAGCGCACTCGCGAAACACGACCAATTCAAGAACGAGGAGGTGGAAGCGCTCGCCACCAAGATGCAGGCGACGAACGAGCGCGTGGGGACACTCGAGAGCGAAAACGCCACGCTGTTCGGTCGAGTGCAGGAGCTCGTCGATGAGTGCGACCAGCTGTCGAAGAAGCTGAGTGTGGTGACAGAGGCGAAGAACGCGCTCGCCGACAAGCTGGACCAGACCAGCGAGCAGCGTGTGGCTGCAGAGGCGGAGATAGAAGCTTTGCGCTCGGAGATCGACTTGCTGCAGTCCACGGACATGCGGAGCGTGCGCGCCGAGTACGCGACTCGGATTCAAAAGCTGCAGCAAGAGAGCGCGGCGACAGTGCAGAAGTTGCAGCTGGAGATCGATCTCCTGCGGCAAGAACTGAACAAGAAGAACGATGAGGTAGTGAAGTCCCGTGACTCTCAGCGCTCGCAGTTGCCGGACGGTATCGCACCAACGACAGCTTTCGGTTCGCCGTCGACTCGAAACGAGCCAGCTCCCAATGTCGCGGTGACTCCCCTTCCAACCGACTTGGAGTGGCGAAGCAGAGGCACCAGCGGGTCGATCTCGCAGGAGGACGACGCGTACGGCATCGGTTCGTCGTTGTCGCGCAGCCAGCTGTCTGAGTCGTCTTCGTCAGTGTCGAAGGCCGCCAGCATTCACTCGGGGGTCACGAGGAGACTGTTCACGGGGAGCCGAAGTCAGTATGACGAGCACAGAAGGAGCAAGATCAGCGACAGCACTGCACTGGCTGTGAACGACAACGAGAAGCAAGAGCTGGATCGAGATACTGGCGACCGCGACGTGGATGAAGCCAGCGACGCCAGCAGCTCCAGCTTTTTTAACTGGGAGTCGTTCATCGACAGTCCGTCCGAGTGCGAGAGTCCGGATGCGAAGCGAGCGAAGCGGATGAGCCAGCTCGACGAAGACCTGGAGTTCTATCACGCTGACGCCTCGCTCGTCGAGCACGATCTGCGAACAGCCACACGAGAGCTCCAGCGCTTGGAAGTGTCTTCGTCTGCTGCGTCAGTCATGGAGAGAAGCGGAGACGAGAGCCTTGCCGAGCTCTCGTTCGTGGAATCGAAGCGAACACGACCCGCAACAGGATCGATGGCTTCTGTCGATACGGCGGCTGCTGCTGTGGACTTCGACGACGTTCCGGACCAAGAGTATTACTCTGAAGAAGAGAAAGACGAGGAGAAGGAGCCGCAACGGGACTTGGCGCAAGAGCTGCGTGAGATGCTCAGCGGCTTCGAACGCAAGCGCATCGAGGAGGAGCGGAAGGCGACGCAAGTGGAGCACGCGCTGCTCGAGTTCCAAAAGACGCAGCAACGCAATGCATTGGACGGCTGACTCGCCTTCCTCAGAGTCCTCGGTAGTGCGTCTTGTCGGACGCCCTTGTCAATGCCACAAGCACGCTCTCAGCTCAGCGTGTTGGAGCTGGCGACCTCCTTCACCTTGTGGTCCGCTGCCTGCGGACGGCTCTCGTAGACTGCCTCCACGACGCCATGGCGCCACTGCGCGCAGCGAGAGGAGTGAGCAGCAGCTCGCTCGAGAGCAGCAACGTGAGCTCACATACACCTAAGCACACGCGCTCGCACCTTCTTGCTCTCGCCCTTGAGTCCGATGTAGTAGATCTGCGAGTCGTCTCCGCCGAAGTTGTCCTGCACGAACAGCGTGAGACTGCTGACGCCCTGGAACTTGTGGATCCTGCCGCAGTATGCAGCAAGAGGGCAGCGAGTGAGACGCCCAGCAGCGCGCCTGCATCATCCACTCTCAGTCGCGACGCACTGCAGCGGGTAGTTGACGTCCGCGGAGAAGTCTTCCACGAGCTCGAGCTTCTGCAGCGCCGGCAGCTCGCTCGCGTTCGAGAAGTCGATGTCGTCGCGGTTCGCGAACCTGCAGAGCGCCGCTCCGTGAACATTCAGCGCACCGAGACTGACAGCGCGTCGCAATCGCTGCAGACGCTTACAGCTTGATCTCCTTCGGGTGCGACCCGTCCTCTCCGCCCGAGATGCAGATCGACTTGATGCTCACCGCCTCCGTGAACCTGCAGCCACCTGCGAGTCAGCAAGCCCCCTCGCGCTCTCACTGCCGCGTGTAGCAACAGCGTCGCGCACGGGATGAAGAGGATGAGCTCCGGGTCGTCCTCGTTGCTGCGCAGGAAGCGCGTGCGGTCGCGGCGGTCGTGGAACGCCTTGAACGGGTGCGGCGCGTGGCTCGGGTCCGCCGCGTTGAGCGCGCGCAGCTTGCTGGTGTCGACGTAGGGGAAGAGCGAGTCGCCGTCCGCGTCCTCCACGTCGTGGCTGTGGTCGTGGCCGTGGTCGTGGCTGTGGTCGTGCCCGCCGTGGCTCGCGTGCTCGTCGTGACAGTGCTGCATGGTTCGGCTCACAAGAATTCCAACTCTGGGTTGGCTCGGACAATTCCAATTTCAAGATACCGGTATGAGCTGCATCTGCATCAACTGTGACAGCGAATGCTGCAACCTCTTCGGCGAGTGCGCGGCGCCGACGGACGCAGCGTTCGTGAGCGTCGACAGTGGCGACGGCTTTTCTATTGGAATCGACGCCCGCGGAGCGGTGATCGGGTGGGGAAGCGGCTTTTACGGCGAGTTGGGTGACGAGAGCACCGACGAGCAGGACGCCACAGACCAGCAGCAGAAGCAGGTACCTACAGCTGCAGCGCACGTGCGCATTCGCGCGCCGCCTGCGCGCATCGCCGTCTCCGAGCCGTGTGCGCAGGTGTCTTGCGGCGCGAGCCACGTGCTCGTCGTCGCTCGGAACGGTGCGTGTGTTTGGATGCCGCATCTCACCCGACGCCCACGTCATCGCGTTGTGGTGCGGCAGGAGGCGTCTACGCGTGGGGCTGGAACCGCCATCGCCAGGTGTCGCCGAGCGCAGCGGAAGTGCTGTCGCGTCCGTCGTCGGTCGCGTTCGGAGCAGCAGCAGCAGCTGTGCACGTGCGCGCCGTTGCTGGTGGTGGCACGCACTCGCTGGCACTCGACTCGGCTGGCCGCGTGTGGAGCTGGGGAGATAACTCGCACGGGCAGCTGGGCGTTGGCTCGAGCGGCGGCGCACCTTCCAAGCTCGCGCTGTCGCGGAAGGCGACTTCGATCGCCGCCGGCTGGGCACACAGCGCGCTGCTCACGGACGCGCACGAGCTGCTCACGTTCGGCTTCGGGCTGTACCACCAGCTGGGCCACGGGGCAGCGCAGAGTCTCAGCGAGCCGCTCGCGGTGGATGCGCTCCGTGGCCTGGACGCGAGCTGCGGCGGGCCGGTCGTCCAAGTGACGTGCGGGAACTGGCACACGGCAGGTTCGGTCAAGGTGTCGACACTCTCGGAGCGCAAGTTCCGTGTGCTAACACCGTCGCTCGCTCGCTGCTACGCAGCGCGCACAGCATCCGGCGACGTGTTCACGTGGGGATGGGGGCGAGACGGTCAGCTGGTACGCGCCGCCGCCTCTTCTGTAGTCGCCTCGACCACCGAGTCGAGCCGCCAGTGTCGCCTTGGCTAACTCATCGTCGCTTGTGCCGCCACCGGCGTCCAGGGCCCCGGACGCTCGATGGAGCCGCTGCCGCGCGTCGTGGACTTCACGTCCGGATGCGCCGACCCGGACGACCCCGGACTCGAAGTGGTCGACGTCGCATGCGGCCCGCGCCAGACGCTCGTGGTCTGCGCGAGCGGAGAGCGGCTGTGGTGGGGGTCACCGAGCCGCGCAGTCAACTTGAGCGCGCGGCGCTCGGGCTCGTCCGGCAGCAGCACGAGCAGAGAGGGCGACGAGAGCGACGGAGCTGCAGGGAACGCGAGTTGATTATACAGGAAGCGGTGTCCGAGCGACGAGCAAAACCCAGTGCATTGCGAGGCAGCGGCGGGCTTACATCACGACGCAGCTGCAGGCGCCGCACGCGAAGCCCTCGACCTCCTTCTCCGCGGCCGGGCGCTCGCCCTTCTTGGGCGCCACGCTCGCGTTCTCGTAGCCCGCGCCGACGAGGTTCTCGGCCGCCGCCTTGGCTTCTGCGAGCTTGTCCTCCACCGCGGATTCGGCCTTCTTGATCACCACGACCGCGGCCGCCGCCTCCTCCTTCACCTTGGCGGACGCGGCGCTCGCGGCGTCCTCGACCTTCTCAAGCGCCGCCGCCGCGAACGACTCGGCCTTCTTCGCGCCGTCCTTGAGGTTCTCGGCGACCTTCGCCGCCTCCTCCTTCACCGGCGTGAAGTTCCACGCCTCCTTCTTCGGCTCCTCCGCGACGGGCGCCACGAACGGCGTCGCCACCTCCTTCACCGGCTCCGCCACGAAGACAGGCGTCTCGACCGGGGCCGCGTTCCACGCCGAGTGGCCCGCGTCCGACGCGTCCGAGACCGCCGACTTCACGGCGGCCACGCCCGCAGTCGCCGTCGCGGCGACCGTGGCGGCCGCGCTCTTGACCGAGCCCGTGAGTGACGCAGTCATCGACTTGTCCTCCACCGACGACACGTTCCACGGCGACGGAGCCGACGACGTGGCGTCCTTTACGGCCTCCACGGCGTCCGACGTCTTGTCCTTCACGGCCTCCACAACGTCCGCCGTCGTGTCCTTCACGGCCTCCACGGCGTCCGACGTCTTGTCCTTCACGGCCTCGACGATGTCCGACGTCGTGTCCTTGACCGACTCGACGGCGTCCGCCGCGGCGTCCTTGACCTTCTCGAAGAAGCCCGGCGCGTCGTCCTTGGCGTCCGAGACCGCGTCCTTGACGTCGTCGACGACGTCGGCCGCCTTGTCCTTGGCCTTCTCCGCGGTGTCCACGACCGCGTCCTTGGCCTTCTCGACGAAGCCCGGCGTGGCCGCCACGACGTCCGCCGCCGTCTCCTTCACCTGCTCCACCGCCTTCGTCACGTTCTCCTTCACCGTCTCCGTGAACGTCTTGTCGTGCACGGGCGCCGTGTTCCACGGGTTGAACGCCGCCGGAGCAGGCGCCGCCGCCTCGGGCTCCGCGACGGGCTCGAGGTTGAACGCCGAGACGACGGGCGCGGCGGCCTTGGCGGCCGCCTCGGTGACCGAGTTGAGCGACACCGTGTTGTTCCACGGGTCGTGCGTCGGCGCGACGTTCCAGGGGGACGGCGTGGCCGCCGCCGCCGAGGCCGCCGCGGGGGAGCTCGAGTCCTCGCCCGTCGAGTCCGAGTCGCCGTCGAGCGTGATCTTGATGGACTTGTGCTTCTTGAGCAGCTTGGTCACGCGCTTCTCGCTCAGCGACCACTCGGGGTTCTGCTCCTTGACCACGACCGAGACGCGCTTGACGCCGAAGTCCGGGTTCACCGCGAGCACCTTGGTGATCTCGGCGAGCACCTCGTGCTCCTCCGGCTGCGTCTTGGTGGCCATGGTATTGAGTGATAGAGAGAGAGAGAGAGGGTGTGAGAGAGAGCTCGTGCGCGCGGGAAGCTGCTTCTTCGGGAATGGCGCGCTTCGAGGCTTGTTTGAGTGGCGATCTCGACCTCTTGGCTTCACTATGGCACCAGCCGTTCACTTGGCGTTTGTATGCAGTTGAGAAATCAGGGGATGGGTCAAAATGTGTGGCCCACACCACAAAAAATAAAACGGAACATGTGACGATGCGCCGCCCTCAAAACTCGCCTTGTGCGACCTTGGAGGTGGCGGCGGCGGCGGCGGCGCGAACGCAGTTGGTGACTCTCACCGCTTTGTCTGAAGTATGCTACGTGGACCCTCGGCCGTCCTCCTGCTCCAAGAGACCAAGAGAGACTGATAGCGAGGGAGGGAGAGTCGGGAGAGTGCACTGAACCTGCCACTGGTCCTGTGCGGCTGGTTTCTGTGTCTTTGCCGGCTGCTTTCTTTGCTTTGCTTGAGTCCAAAAGATCCATCATGCTTGGTGCACTCGGGAGGCGCGGTAGCCGACTTGCCAAACGTTCAGAGTTCCTTGGGTCATCAACGGGAGATACACGAGTCGCGTCAGGTCGTCGATTTTCGTTTGTGTTCAAGATCACCACGAGACCGTCCTCAATGAGGACAATGGCGACGAGGTACTTCCCAATATCGATACCGAAGTTGTCAAACGCGTACTTGAGCCATTTAAAGCACACAAAGGCGTCCACGATCAGCCCGAATGAGTTTGTCAGCTCGACACCGGTGGCAATCTCGGATTGAGTTGGCGAGTTCTTTTCGCGCAACTTCACGTCGTCGGTGGCAGCGGGCGGGTCCGGCATTGTCGTACCCGTGTGCGGGTTCTCCGGGTGTAGTGTCGATACAGAACACGAGGCGATCTATACCACAATGAACCACGATCTCTCAGCCTGGTGTCATCCTCCCTCGAGTCAGGCGGAGCGACCGAAGGAGACCGTAAGCGATAGCGATCGTGTTGCCGATCAGAGGTGTCGCCTCAAGGCAGCAGTTTGAGCGCATCTTGCTCGTCGAGTCGCAAGACAGTTAGCTCCAATCGGCTCCATCAAGATCGAGCAAAACGAAAAGATGAGGATCGTGTTGTCACTTGAGAATGTTGACGTTGACGTTCGCGAGGTCGCTCCACGAGAGCGTACTCGGATACACGAGCCGCGCAGTCTTCTTGACGTCGTTCGCGACCACGTCGTAGACGTAGACGTTCGTGAACCGCAGGCGCGTGATCTTCATGGCCGCGATCGAAAGCAAGTCGTTCGTGGCCACGAGGAACTTGCTGTTTGCAATCACGTAGCCGTTGCAGTAGATACCATCCGAGGAAGCGAACTTGGTGCCCTTGATGAAGAGATAGTTGTCGTAGTCTGAGAGGACGCCAAACTTGGCTCGAAGCGCGGCGCCGGTGGCGATCTCGAACATCGTGAGCGAAAGCTTCTGCTCCTGCATAGCGCGCTCGTTCACGGACGACACCGTCGAAGCTGTTTGTGAGTACGCTTTCTCCGGGAGGAAGTATCGGTACACTTTGCGACACAATATGTAGAGCAGCACAACTACAAGCGTGATGGCGATCGGGAACAGAGACGCTCCGATGAAGCTCTTGGCGTTCCCGGTCAGCAGGTGGATTGTCCACATCCGCATCGGCGAGATGGTTGCAAGGACGTCGTCGACCTCGACGAGTCCAAGGCTAAAGTCAGCCATCGCGAAGTCCACGACCGTGGTTTTGAGCGCCGGAACCCAGTGGACGATCACCAGACGATTCGCGAACCCGACCTCAAAGAGCACCATCATCAGCGCTGGGTCGATTCGCTCGCGAAAGACGTACCCGAGCACCGTGACGATGCACATGTAGACGTTCATAAGACCGGCGTGCATGAGGTCGGCGTGGAAGTAGAACTTCTGGATCGACGAGATCTCGTTCGCAGCCGCGAGGCAGAACTCTTTCAGCGTCCAGTACTCGTTGATGTGCCACGAAACGAGCACGAGAGCTCCGCGCAGCAACAGCGAGTTCGAGATCGATGCAAACGCGCTTCCGACCCAGATCTTGCCGTGGCGAAGGTTGTGATAGATCGCGATGTTGAGCACTACCAGCCCGACCACGGTCTCGACGCCGAACCAGAAGTGGATACCGTGGACCCACGCCCACGAATCGCGGAGAATCGGTTTCCCACGCCAGTCCCAGTATGTGAGCGCTCGGCGCGGATCGGACTCCAGCACCCAGTACTGGTTCACCATGTTCGCTTGATCGGTCTCCGAGTCAATGTAGAACCCTGTTCGGCACGCTGTGAGCACTTCTTTCACCGCCTCCGCCGATCGGTTGTTCGGGATACTGCGAAGCCGCCAGAACGTGTCGCTTGTGAGTTCGACGAGCTCGTAGACTTGGAAAGTCGGTACACGGATGAACGGGTAGCCGAGCGCCATGACGAAGTAGTGCTTCAGGTCGGTCTGATGCATGTCGTGAATCGCGGTGAGAGTCAGCAGCAGTCCAGATCCGTGCTTGCTGCGCTCATTCATGTAGTATTCCTGCGTGGAGAACAGGATGTGCAGCAGGTAGACGCGCTCCGTGTCAGCCTTGTTCCGCATCAGGAACACCACGCGCGCCGAGCTGGTGTCTCCGTAGGTGATTGATGTCTGCGAGCAGTCGACGATCGGCGAGACCAGCTCGCTCTGCTCGAGGAACGTGAGATTGTAAGCTGTCTGGCGCATGATCCCGGCGATGTTAGAGTAGATGAACGTGCTGTTGTACAGATCCCGGTTGAAGTTCTCGTGCGAGCATCCTGTGTATGAGACCGTCGTACTCGAGTCGAGGTACATGGTCGTCCCGCGAGGCGTCGTATCGTTCGCGAACAAGTTCGTCACGAGCGGGCTGTCACGGATGCTTCCTGTGCCGACAACGTCAGCAATGATGTCGGAGGTGTACACGTCGCCAGTCTTCTCCGGGTTGTCCATGCCGCGCAGCACGTGCACCGTCGCGTAGGACGCTTTCATCGAGATGACGACGTACATCAGCGCGGCGGAGTACGCCGCGAGACGCCGAAACAGAAGGAAGATCTGGTACATCGTCACCCTTTCCGTCTTCTCGTATCGGAGGAGGTTGCGGTGGGACTTGCGCTGATGCTTGCAGCACAGCGCCTTCATGGCGTCCGCGAGTGCATGGTCACGTGAGTCGTCGAGGGTGATGGTTTCGGGCGTCGGAATCACCTTCGCGCCCACCAGGTGCACATCTGATGACCCAAGCGTGTCGTGAGCAATCTGCTCCTCGTCTGGCGGCTGAGTTGGCACCGCCGCGTCATTCTCCTTCTCGCTCATGCCGCCTTCTTTCATGATCAGCGCGATCGTTCCCAACAATCGCGTCCCAGTTGGCTCAACTTAGAGCACCAAACATCATCCGGAAGTGCGTTTGAACAGATAGATACGCACACACTTGACGAGCGTAACTATCGCCGTCTCGAAGAAACAACAGCCAAGAGTTCTAACTCTCAGGCCATGTGCTGTTGTCTTCATCCTAGGAAAGAACGCTCACGTTCAGGTGCGCGAGGTCGACCCAAGAGATTGTCTGGGGGTACACGAGTCGCGCGGTCTGCTGCACTGAGCTCCCGTTCACTTCGTACGTGTAGATGTTGCGGAAGCGCAGGCGCGTCAGCTTCATGACGAGGATCGTCATGAGGTCAGCCGACGCGACCAGGAAGTTGCCGTTCGCGATCACGTAGCCGCTGCAGTAGATCCCGTCGGCGGACGCGTACTTCATCCCCTTGATGTACTTGCAATTGGCGTAGTCCGAGACGAGGCCGAGACGCGACTGCAGCGCCGCGCCAGTCGCGACCTCGAATTGCGTGAGGTTGCCTCTCTGCGTCTTCATCGCCTCCTTGTTGTCCGAGTAGCTTGTCCCTTGCATGCGGCGCACTTGATCGGGATAGAGACGTCGGTAGACTTTACGTGCAAGCGCGTACAGGATCACCAAGATGCAAGTGCTGAAGATCGGCACGAGAGACGAGATGACGAACTTGGACTCACTGCTGGAGATCGAGTGGATCGTCCAGAACCGTAGCGGCGTCGTCAGCGCGACGGTCTCGCTCACACTCTGGACGCTGCTCGCGAGATCGGCAGTCGCAAAGTTCTTGATGTTGACGAGCGAGCCCGGGAAGATGGTCGCGAAGGAGAAACGGCACCCGAAGCCCAACTCGAAGAGCAAGATCGCGAGTGCCGGGTCGATGCGCTCACGAAGCACCAATCCCAGGACGCTCACAAGGCTCAGGTAGATCGTCATCAGGTCTGCTTGGATGATCTCCTTGAGCGCGTAGATCTCCTGCTGCTCGTTCGCGAGCGTGTTCGCCATGTCGAGCAGGAACTCCATGAGCGTCCAGAAGTTGTTCACAATCCACGAGAGCAGGATCCACGAGCCGCGGTACGCAAGCGAGTTGGAGATCGACACGAACGCGTCGCCCACCCAGATCTTGCCAGCTTGCAGATTGCGATAGACCACCAGGGAGAGCACCCCGAGGTTGAAGAGCGCGTCCACAGCGAAGAAGATGTGGACAAAGTGCACCCACGCCCACGCGTCTTGTAGGACTGTGCCGCCCTGCCAACGCCACTTGGAGATCGCGTCTAGCGGCGCTGGGTCGAGCGACCAGAACATGCTCTTCACGTTCGACTGGTCCATCTCGGTGGCCATGTAGAACCCAGTCCGCCGCGCGGTCACCACCTCCTTCGACGTCTCGGCGATGACGATGGCCGGGATGCTCGCGAGACGCCAGCGGTAGTCGGTCGTGTGCCCGAGGTGCACGTACACCTGGAACTTGAGTGCGCCGAACGGGTATCCCTGTGAGACGGAGAAGTAGTACGGCACACTGCTAGCGCGCATGTCGGTGATCTTGGCTATCGACATGATCCCTCCCGGGCCGTTCTGGATCTGCTTCGGGATCGAGTAGTCCTGAAGCGAGAGCGAGAGCGCCAGCAAGAACACGCTCTCCGGCATTGCCTTCTCGCGCATGAGGTAGAAGATCCGCGCGGAGGTCGAGTCGCCTGCGACCAGCGGAGTCGACGAACAGTCCACGACCGGCGTCACCAGCTCGCTCGTCGCCATGAACGTGAGGTTGTACGCAGTATCGCGCGCGAACGCACTCGCGAACGTGCGAAGGAACGTATTGCCGTAAACCGCGCTACTGAACCGCGGTGTGGAGCACCCAGTGCGTGAGGTCGCCGTGTCGGACTCAAGGTATACCGTTGTGTTGTGCGGTGTCGTGGCGTTGCTCAGCACGCTGACGAGCAGACGGCTCTCGCGAACAGTGCTGCTTCCCATGTAGTTGCCGATGAGGCTCATCGAGTCGGCCGGGAAGTGCATCGCGGACCGAGCTTTGTCGGTGAGAATCGTGACGGAGGCTGCCGACGCGGCGATCGACGTGTAGATGTACAGGACGGCCGCCGCGAGCACTGCGAGGCGTCGGGCGAGTTGGAAGAGCTGGAAGGGTGATAACTTCCTGGCGGTTCTGGCGGTCGTGGTCTTGCCTTTCGGCTGGACCTTCGCGTTCGGCGACGCTGGCGCCGCGTACTTGGCGGCGCTCGACATGTTGCAGTCACTGTTCAATGCTCCCGAAACGCACCACTTTTGGTACACGATCATTTTGGTAATACTTCATAAATGTTGTGTGATTCCTTCAACTCGTCTTGTTTTTTGTATGTGAGACAGGAATCCGTTCTCCGAATCGACACTTCTGCACAGTTGGCAAGCAGCGCTGGAACCGAAGAGCATGGCGAGTACCCAGCACGATGCCACCGCCGCTGGCGCCGCCGCGAACGACGAGACGACGTTCGTTCCTGTGGAGCAGGAGCCGCTGCACCGTCAGCGCTGGAAGAGCGACGCCGTGCGCCTCGTGTGCGTGCAGATCCCGGCGCACACGACGTGCCTCTGGCACCAGCACCTCAAGTTCGGCGTGTACGTGTGCGTGCAGGACCTGGACGCCATGGAGCAGCCGCGCGGCGCCGAACCCCGCGCGCTCGTGCAGAGCAAGGGCGCCGTCTTCTGCCGCGACCACACCAAGGACCAGCTCATCCACGTGGCGTGGACGCGCGAGACGCCGCTCTTCATCGTCGAGGTGGAGCTGCTCAAGGACAAGCACCTGCTGCTGCCGCACGACGACCTGCCGCAGCACGTCGCGCGCGGCGTCGTGTGCCTGCACGACGCGCTCGAGTGCCGCGTGTACCGCATCGAGCTGCTCACCAAGCACACGGAGGAGGTGGCGCTCGAGCTGTCTACCGGCGCGGTGCTCGTCGCCGTGGACGAGTGCGTCGTGACGATCTTCAACCCGGCGTCGGCCTCGGACGTGCTCGCGAACGAGGTGCGTCTGCAGCCCGGCGACGACGTCACGCTTGTGCCGGGGCAGTTCGAGATCAAGCTCGTGGCGAGAGACCACCCCGAGAGCGTCGCGCTTGTGCTCACTGAAGTGTTCTGAGAGAGCGAGAGAGACGGCAGCGCCGCCGTCAAGTGTGTACGGCACGAGAGAGAGAGAGAGAGAGAGAGAGAGAGAGAGAGAGCGTGCGCGAACACCCATTTGCTACCGTGTGGTCGGCCGCTTGATGCGTCGCGCCGACACTCCTCGCGCGTGAGGTCGCCGTCGCCGGCCGCTTACTCGACGCGCCAGTAGTGCTTCTTGCTGTCGTGCTTGAAGAGGTACGCTTGCACGAAGCCCGGCGCCGTGACCGTCGACGTCTGGTAGTTGTAGATGAGCGCCTTCTGGCGCGTCTTGGCGTCCGCGAACGTGAGGTCGTTCTTGCGCGCCTCGTTGATGAAGAAGTTGGCAAAGTACTGGCCCATGAGCACCGCCTCGTACGAGTGGTCGACGACCTCGTACGGCGTGCCATCCGGGTACTCGCCGTACTCGTAGCTGTCCTTCTCTGGGTGGAACTGCACAGCGTACACCGGGTACTTCTTCGCCTCGAACGCCGAGACGAAGTGCAGCCCCTTGCGGTCGTAGTTGGTCGAGAGCACGCTGTAGAAGTCCACGAGCTTGGGGTACGTGGCAAAGCGCTCAACGCTGATGCCCTGCTCGTGGTTGTTCATCGTGATGGGCTTCTCGGCGAGCCACTGGTAGATCTCCTTGCTCGCGCCGCCGAAGAGCCGGCTCGCGGGCGCGGCGTCCGTAAAGTTGAGAGGCAGCGAGATGTTCATCGAGTCGAGTCCGCTGTCGAGCGAGCCGAGGTCGCCCGACGTGAGCTGCACGAGCCACTCAAAGCCGAGACAGGTGGCCCAGACCGGGAAGTGCGTGCCCTTGTCGTTGAGCTCGAGCGCGAGCTGGAAGAGCAGCTCTGCGCGGTCGTTCACGGCCGCGGCGCCGCCGGGGAACAGCAGCCCGTTGAGCTGCGGGACGAGCTCGCGCAGGTACTCGGGCGGCGCCGTGTACGGGATCGGCACGACACGACCGCCGCCCATCTCGACCCACTTGACGTACGACGCCGCGATGTACTCGCCGTGCTTGGCCGCCGGGTGCGCGAACACGCCGATGACCGGCCCGTGTTTCGCGGCCGCGACGGTCGGTGCGAGCAGCGCGCACAGCGCCAGCGCCGTCGCAGCGAAGAAGGAACCGGCGAAGAAGCGGGTCATCTCACAAGGTTACGGGGAATGATTCTCACCCGGAGAATGGAGGATGAGTTTTCCTTTCATTTTTTCACTATCGCCTACCACTTGAAAAGGGTGGGTGATAGTGAAAAAATAAAGGAACGTTTACAATCCTTGTACCGGAGATACAGTCCTTGTAACGAAGAATTTGGGGGGGGGGGGGGGGGGGGGGGGGGGGGGGGGGGGGGGGGGGGGGGGGGGGGGGGGGGGGGGGGG